>WJSG01011803.1:0-14080 GCA_016618145.1 Sanghuangporus lonicericola | reverse complement strand
GGGTGACCCAGGCACGGGCGCGCACCCCCCAGATTCGTGGGGAGGGCGCAGCCCTGCGATTGATGGCGTTGATGCTCTGTGGAGGTTCCATCAACCAGCTCCGTCATGCGAACCTTTCGAGTGTGTGTTACCCACCTCCGGCGACCGCGAAAATGAAGCCAAGGAATGCACCCATCCATCGCGCATAACCATCACCACCGCTGAGATCACCCCGCCGCTTGTACGGCCTGCGTTCCCCAGGGTGCATTCCCGGCATTGTCGCCCCCCGAGCGAGGAGCGCATGGTGCGCGCGATGTCGTTCCTGGAAGACGACGAACAGGGACGAGTGCGGGGCGCCACCACGATCTCATGATGCCCCGGATGGGGCCCCCGTGTCGGCTATTGGGCCATCGAATTGGGACCCGTTCGGCGACCTTCTCCCCGCCGTCTAGCCTGTTCCGTAACCACTGCGCGATCGATCCCTACACGCGCGTTTTGATTCGTGATTGGTGAGGCGACCTGCCTCCGGACCCGCTGAAAGCCGCGATGAGTGTGGGTCGGTCCCGAACACACCTAATTCCAGTCTCACCTTCAGGAACCAAGGATCGCGTCCAGGTGTGTAGAGTACTCGTGCTGGACCGCATGCGCGTCGTGGGTCGTCTCCAGTAAACCTCCACACAGTTACGTCGGCGGCGCATGTCGACGACCTCTCGTCCCGAACGTCTCTCACACTCTCCCGATCGCCGTTGCCAACGCCGTCCGATCATCCGTCCGCGTTTGCGCTGACAGGGGGAGGAGCGGTACGCCACTGACAGCGGGGAGCTCGCACCCGCGTGCTCGTTCCGTTTCACGGTCCCGTAATAAGAAAAGGCGAGCGCGCTCGGTCCGACATACGATCGGCCATTCGAGACGCACCTCTTCAAGTTCGGAGGCTTCAGGAATGCGCGTCTGGCTCCTCTGTTGCTTTTGGTTGTAGGACGATCTGCAGGTGCGACGCTCAGTCAGTATACGTGGTTCTCTCTGGGTCTCGTGCGGACGACGTGACGGTGCGCATCTGGGGCAGGTACATGTAGTACTTACTAGCAGATCGTCGTGCTCGGCGCGATGGTCGCATTCGAAGGTTGAAACTGTGAAGCTTCAAGCTTCAACCACCAGATAGTACGCACACCGCGGAGAAGAGCACATCGCAGTAGCTGGCAAGCCAACGCCGGCATTCTCCCGAGTGGAGAACCTCCAGCGTCTACGCCCAATAAGTACTTATGCGCGATGCTTCGAATTCGTGCCGATGTTTGCAGCTTCCTCTTTCTTCCATTACTTCCGAGGTTATATATTTCCTCCGCACCCAGCTGGACCCACGAGATAGCGATATGTGCAAACGAGCACTCACCGTAGCCACCTAGGAGACTTCAAGTATCAGACAGAATCCAGATATGACGAATGCGGGTAGACGGGCATTGGCCACAGAGTCTGGCCCCAACTGCTGTCTAGACGCGACCGCCTTGGAGCGACTCCGTCTCCGGCTCCGCGAAGCATGAGCATGGCGCCCTCAAGCGTTGCTCGATGCCGTCCTCGACACAAAATTGCATCCGTGGCCATTCTGTGGCGTCAGCGCGTCTCAGACGGGACAGAAAACAAGCTCAGACGGCGCGTCTCCGCAACCTCGGTCGAGATTCATGTATGTAGCCATCAGACAAGTTTGCAGTCAGGCTCTGCACGCGCCTCGGCTGGAATGTACACACGTACCTGTCCGATTGTTCCTATGGCCAGTGCCACCTTCCACTCCTAATCGTGCTCCTGTTCCTGAGCCGGTGATCTAGGCGTCAGTCTCACAAATCATACATCAAGTAGTTCGAACGAGGGAAGGGCGGTCCGTACCCGCCGAGGCCAACTACTTTGCGCGAAGTCGGCGCGAAGCTGCATGGGCGACATCTCTTGGTTGCGCTCCCACGACCGGACGCCGAAAGTACCTCTCCAGCGGTGCCCTTCCCTAGCCAAGCCCGGCGCGGTCGCGTTCACCGGGTACAAGACATACCCGGAGGAACCGTTCCCCGCACTCGAGGCAGCCTGATCAAATACGTAGAAACTAGACAGACGGCCCCGGGAGGTATCTCGTCGCCGACGTCTAGCTCGCTTCCTCTCGCCCAACGATAAGTGCGAGGTTCGACGCACCGGTGTGGTCTGGTACCCAGACTATGAACGGGCTGAGGTCGCAGCCCACCACTCATCGCAGCGGTGTCGCGCGCGTACCGCCGTTCTATGGTGCGGCGAGTTCATCCCGTATGTTCTGGGTGCGAGACCACACCGGTGACAGCAGACGTAACGATGCGATGTCCGCCTTCACAACATCTCCGCCCTGCATTCAAGAGCCCGAAGTCGACGTAGGAAAGTCAGCATACACAGGGGTTGAAGATACGTGGAGTACACAATTTTGATACGCAAAGGAAGAACATACCGATGGAGCAACGCGCGTGGATGTCGGCGATATCTCTCGGGACCCGGGCTGACGCGTGGACTGAGAGATGACTATAGGTAGATCGTCGGTAGCATTGCAGCAAGGACGGAGCAACTTCAACAAAGCGGCCCATCTGAGACTGCGCCGCAACGACAGTCCGCCTCGTCGGCATCTGAAACAGAAAATCCGGATGGCCCGTGCGCTGCAGCGTGATGTACGCGCCTTCGGAGATGTTGCACTTCTCTTCGCCTTCCGGGAACGAATGTAAGTTCTGGTTCCGCTCCCACGACCGGATCTCCCCTAAGCCGCAGGATGCTGGGCTAAGCGACATGGAATTCCCGGCCGGGGGATAGCCAGGGCGGGCGTTTTGAGGTACTGGGGCCGTCGCGGGGTACAAGGTGTGTCCCGCGGGCAGGTTGATGGATACCCTCCGCTAGAGGTCGAAGAAGTCGAGGAAGACTGGCCGTACCCACCCATGCCCCCATCCCCCTCGACCTCCTCCGAAACAACCGCCGCTATGAGAGGTACGTCAATGTGAGTTGGGGCAGCACGCCTCAGTCGGTCCCGTACTTTGAGGTACTGTGGGATCAGGGTTTCANTGGGGCAGCACGCCTCAGTCGGTCCCGTACTTTGAGGTACTGTGGGATCAGGGTTTCAACAGGCTGATGAGCTCGAGTGAGCAAGCCAATACGTTACTCACATCCTCTCTTTCAATTCGCCATGCCTGCAAGCGTAGGCAGCTCGTTCCAGAACCGCCGACGAAGCTTGTCGTGCATGTCCCGCATCCCATCCATACACCCTCCGCACACATGCCCCTCATTCTCGACCTCGACCATCCTCGCCCTGATCCACGGATCGAAGAGGTCGCCGCCGAGGTACACATCCTCGACCTCGTCCGTCATGCGCTCCCCAAAGTACTCCTCGTACGCATCCTCGCACTCGTCCTCCCCGCCGCAGCCACGCCGGTCGTCTCCGTCCGACGAGTCCGCGTCAGCGTCCGCGTAGGGGTCGACGTAGGAAGACGACCGCTCGCAGTCCTTCGGGTCGGACACGAATGTGTGCGCCTGGCTGACGATCCGCGCGCCGCGCCGCCGGAGCTTGCGCTGCATCTTGACGATGCACTCGAGGTCGGCCTCACCGAGTGTCTCCGGTGTTCCGTCCGCACGTCGTGTGCCGCTTCGAAGGACGGCCTCGTCGAGCTGCGCGCACAAGAAGAGCGCGATGGGAAGCGGCGTCTTGAGCGGTCGCACGTCGGGGCGTGCGGGATGCGGAGCGGGTGCCACTGGCCAGCGAAGGGAAGGGCCGATACGGCGGAGGAGGCTATATACTTCTATCGCGTCGTGGTCCTTGAACCCGATTCGATGCCGGTAGTCTCTCGCATCTTCCCAGAGGTCGAGGGTGGCGGGAAACATGGACATGAAGAACCAGACGCACTTTTGCACGACCGCTTGTGCGCCGTACTTGTCTCCGACGCGGAGCAGCGCTGCCAGCACCGAATACACGACCTCTTCTGCACTGGACAGCTGGCTACCAGGTGCGGAAGCGGATACGCGTAAGTGAACCTCCGTCCACTGAAGAACTTGAACCGGGGACGTACTTTCGGCCGTACATCACCAACAGGAGGTGTGCGATGTCATTCGGAGTGTCATCGAGAGGAACGACTGGGCAGCCTTCTAGCCTTCGATGCTCTGGTCCGCTGCCTCAGCCTGGGAGGGACTGGGAAGGGGCTGCCTGAACATGCCGTCGAATACTTCCGAGTGGAACGCGAGTAAGTACGCCCTTGTGGACCTTGAAAGCGATGCCACCGTGACAGAGCAAGACGACATTCCCGTCGAAGAACCAAAAGAGCGGGTCTTGCTGTATCAGAGCGACGCCCGGTAGGTCGTCGAGAGAAGCCATGAGTGGAAGTGCGTGCTCAGTTTTCACTTCAAGCGGCACCGCGCGCGTGCGGAACAACAAGGCGTACGGGGTTCGCAAGAGCTTATGCAGTCAAGCACGAGGTTTCTGGCATGTGGTCGAGTTAACAGGGCAGGAGGAGACTCATGGTAGGGACTACTGACATTATGAGGAGGAGGAGGAGGTCAAAGCACAAATCAGGGGTCCGCGGACGCGCGTGAGGCTGAAGACATTTGGAAGACGCGTGACGTAACGCGTTTTGTTTGTCACGGATCGCCAGTATGTGCTGTACCAGCCGCCAACGCGCGCGACGCACATGCACGGCAATGACAGACAGCATTGCGTCCCCCGAGATGGTTACGAAAAGAGCACGTAAGTCTCCAGGGGATCTAGATAAGACGAAAGGAGTGACTCACCAAGACAGGAGAGACCTGCCAGCGCGTCTTGAAATGACTGATATGGTGCGGCGACCAATTTCCATCTTATCCTCTGAGCGAAAGCGAGCCAAATTGCGCCGGTCGTCATACAAGGGCCCGTAGAGCGGGCCCGCAAGGGCGGACGTACCCTACAAGCGCATACAACGAGGTGATACCCATCTGCTCGGCGCCGAGTCGCAGCAAACACAACGTACGACCGACTTGGAGTGAAATGCTCCGCCGAACTTGAAAGATGGCCTCAAAGGAGATGCGCGGCGACCTACCAGCAGATACGACCAGCAGATGCTTACCCACTCGGCGCCGGGTCGCAGGTCGAGCCACGTAGGCCCGGCTGCGAGACGACTCCGGAGCGAGCTGCTCGGCCGTGGTTAAGTCGCGCGGGATATGTACGCATGGGAAATGGTTACTCGGACGACCAGTAGTGCGAGGCGCTTGATGAAGAGAGGTATTCCGGGACGCAAGGGTGGCAACGGTACTTGCGGCATAGGACGACACAGCAGCCCGGGAGTGGGTGAGGGTATGCGGCGGCGGAGGGGGTCGTGCCGTTATCACCCATGGGGCAGGTATATAACCGCGTGTCTGAGGGAAGAGATTGTCAGCACAACCATAAACAAGCCTTTACTAGAGCACTCGCCTTAGTTCAACAGTAATTGCACTCTTGCGCAAAGGCCGCCCTTGCATACATGCATGAGCTCTCGTGACTGCAGCGGCAAGTTCGTCATGGTTAGTCTCAACACCGCGCATACACGCACCGTCACTGACACCCGAATTGTAGGAATAAGTCCCTCTGCGAGAACGCGCAAGACATCCTCGGGATGCAAGGCGTCGCCCTGGCGCTGCGCGACACCCTCTTCCTCGCAGGCGGCGCACCTACGCCTCCGCCTCTGGGGTCGAGCATATCGTCCCAGGGCTGCGCGCGAGCACCGAGCGCCGCATGCTCGACGGCTCGCAGCAGAGGACGAGAGCCCCATCTCCGGTGCGCTGGTCGTGCAGAACCGCCGTGCCAAGGGGACCGTCGTCCATTTGATCGCGCAGATCGACCCGGAGAAGGGCGGCGAGGCGTGGTGCGTGGAGCAGGTGAGTCGCTCGCTGCGACGGTGCTGAATCGAATCCGGAGGGCAGGAGGAGATCAACGCGGTTGTCCTCGCAGACATGGGGCTTCGAACACGTCGGCGGTGCCACGAAATACGTGCGGCGCGTGGATGTTGCCTGTATGTTACCGGTTCCAAGGGGAAGCTGTCCAGGGCCTGCTCGAGCCACGGGGAGTGCGCCTGGTGTCGTGAGCACGCTTTCGCAGTCAAAAGAAAGTGATGCACCGACGGAAAGGGCGATGACGCGAGGGCTCGAACCTCGTACTCGCCGCCCCGGTGCACGGTACACGGAGGGCCGAAGGGAGTACTATAAACCTCTAGGCTGTGCGCGAGAGTGGTTGCGTCGCCGCAGAGTCGCCGTGTAGTGGCCACAAGGACCGTTCTGCAGCGGAACCGTGAGAATGATTCCACCCTCGTCCGGCCGCATGGGTGGGTCGCGCACTCACTGCGGCCTGTACTTGTACTTATATGCGTCCCGAAACAAGAGCACGGCTCCGTACAGCTGAAGAGCAGGGCGGCGACCGGCGGCGGCCGCACCGTGTGCACGTCTCATCGCGCAGACGTCAAAAAAGAGTGTTTTTGAGTCGCGGGGGGAGTCGAACCCCAGCGCCGCGGCCGAGCACCGTGCTTGACGGCTGTCCGTTATACAATGTCAGCTGTTTGGATGGAGAAGGGACGGGGTAGTCAAGGGGCAGCGTACGTGGTTGTCCGAAGAGGGAGAGAGCGGGTCCGCATTGGGAAAGCGGTTGACGATCTCCTCGAGCGACGCGGTGATTCTGAGGTGTGCTCGACTTGGACTGCTCTCCTCAGCCAACAGTTCCATCGCGGACTACGGCGCACGGATCCTCGCCCCCGGCCGAGTACAGTATAGCACCGGGGGCTACGCAACTTCCGAGGCGGTCTCTCAGATCTCAACACCGACACGCACCGTTAGTTGGGACACCGACAACGACAGCTCTGCCGGCGCACTGGTTGCCAGTACTTCATCGCGCAGGACCTTTGACCTGGTGAAGTATAGCCCGGGGTGCGTGAACGAACGAAGGACCCTGAGCGAGCGCGAGCGCGGACGGCACGCCGTGCAGCACAATCAACACCGCAATTTGCCCAGCGGACAAGAGAGAGGTACCCACGACCAGAGGTGGCCGACATGGCCGGGGGCACCGGTGCTGGACGAAGCTCGAGCGTCGAGACGAGCCTGAGCGTGGTGCAGCCTGCGGACGAGGGCGCGGGAGTGGCCGTTCAAAACGCCGAGGGCATCGCTGTATGGCAACTCTCTGCGTTCCTAGTCCGAAAGCAGCTGGCGCGGGGGTCCGAAGGGAGAGGTCGTATGCGGCAGGCGATTTCCAACCTTCGATGGGTCGAGCGAGACGAGCGACGAGTGACGAGTACTGCCGAGTGAAACGTCCAGGAGCTCCGAGCGTCCTGGCGGCTCTACTTAGGGAGCAAAAGGACTCATCAAACAGTGGTATGGCCATGACGCGGGGATTCGAACCCCGTGCGCGCTCTCCCGTGGGCCGTATACATATGTCCGGAAGGGAGCGGCATTGACCGCTACACAACGTCTGCCTGCGAGGGACCGAGGTACTGCGGTGTTCTGACGTGCGAGAGCAGGGCGGGGCTGTCTCGGATGCTCCTGTATGCGCGGGTCGGTGTCCGCGTCGCCGAGGGCCGGAGAGCGGAGACAGGACACGGGAGGGCCGGGGAGGCCTTCTGCGGCGGGGCCGTGAGAGTGAGACGCACTCGACCGCATGCACGCACATCGGTGTCGGCTGGTCGACGGCCACGTAGACAGCAGACTTCGACGCGAGTAGTCACGATGCCTGGCCCAGTAGCGAGCTGGGGCATTGGGACCGGAAAAAACCTGTCAGGCTTTGTGAATTACTGACACCGGGAGTCGATCCCCAATTGCGATGACCGACCCGCCACTGGGAGACGGGACGGCTGTCCGTTACACGCTGTCAGCTGCTGGGTATGAGAAGAGACGGGAGGGTTGGGATGACATGACGCGTACGTGCGCGGGTGTCTGTGCGAAGAGGGAGAAGGAGAGGGCGGGTCCGCGTTGGGAGATGGCGGTGATCTCCAGCTCCCCGAGCGTCGCAGGTTGTGACAGGCCGTGAACCTGAGACGAGTAACCACACGAACCTGTTGAATGATCGACAATGTGGGCCGGCCGTCGGGCGTGCACCCGATTCGGGAGATCTGGCAGAGACAAGTGTGCGTAGAGGGCCCGTACCGATTTGATGGTGCGCTGAGAGTTCCATGCTCGGAGCTGGGAGGTGGGAGGAGCCGGGCACTGGAGCAGCCAACGTCGAAATAGTCCTGCGACCTACGCAGATGCGTCGTACTTATTTGAGACCCGGGGCCTGCGGACCCGAGACATGGCGCGTCAAGACACCCGAAGCCGGCCGTGGATACTGCAGGTTCCACGCCGTCAGCGGACGCGTAGGCTCTCGCGATGGAAGTGACGTACCCAGTACCCATGAACCATCCCATCCGGAACAACCGAGAGCAGTCATAAGAGCACTGAGCAATCGTTGATGTGAGACGTCGACCTGTTAAATCATCGGGCAGCGCCGCGCAGGTAGTGCTCTCGTGGACATGACCTAAGCTTCACCGCACGGCGTCGAGTTAGTATACATACTTGAGCCTGCCGATAAGGAGCTTGCCTCTATTGGAAACGCGGATGAGTAGTGCTTGCTAGTCGTGTTGCTGCGGAAGGGTTGCGGACTTGGTGGTCGTGGCTAGCTCCGAGCCTTGAAACGGGACTCCTTTGCACGTACAAGCTCTCCGACTGTTCGCTGCCGCAGAGAAATGAGCAACGCAGCTAGAGTCGCAGCGGTACTCACCCACAGCCGCGCACTGCAACGCACTGGAGTGTCCAGCATGACTTTACCAAGGTTGTTCGATGATCATGCCACCAGCGATGACAGATCGTGTTCGTACGGTAGATGAGAAGTCGAGGGCGGGAACTCGAACTTGACGCGTAGCCTCTTGGACCGTTGGACGACCTGTCCAGCCGTCGCTGCAAATAAATGTCAGGCAAAACAACAACGAGTGCA
Source organism: Sanghuangporus lonicericola (assembly GCA_016618145.1). Lineage (NCBI taxonomy): Eukaryota > Fungi > Basidiomycota > Agaricomycetes > Hymenochaetales > Hymenochaetaceae > Sanghuangporus > Sanghuangporus lonicericola. Next base: position 5,166 of record WJSG01011803.1, on the reverse strand, counting down.
AGTACCGAAGCTGATACTCACGCGGTGACGGTCGGATGGACGAACGAGCGCGACTCGAGTCTCGATACTTATGATACTTATTTTGGGCGCTCATTCGTGTCGCGCGTCCGGGCCGCGGCCCGTAGCTTGCACCACCACCACCCTCTGCTCGCCACTGGTCTCACTCGATCTTGTCTCGTAATTGCTGCTTTGCTTGTTGTGTGTGCAGCCTCGGCAGCGCGATCTGCTGGAATCTCGACAGACACTGGCTCGGAGAAGTCGTGGAGGCTGCTGAGTGATTGGGGACCCCGCCCGGGGACAGGCTGTGTCACCGCAATCTGCATGACGAGATCTGGAGAATTGGCATCAGCGAACGTCCGAACCGCTGGTACTTGGTGCTTGCAAGGAGACCGGTCGTTCGAGGACGTCCAGGAGCGCGAGATGCGCGAATTGTGCTTGCACACGATTGCGCGGGCTTGTGAGCTTCAACGGATTGTAGGCACTGTCTAGTAGCAGTATCATTAGATGGTGCTACGACGGATCTGACGTCCTCGAGGTGCGGCTCGCGAGTCCTTCGTGCTTTCGTTTGCTTGACTGTCGTCGCGGGCCTGCGGGCGTGGCGCACTAGCTACGGACGCTCGCCATGGCTAGCGTCGGATCTAGAGCTCGCGCTGTACGGGCACAGGTACGCCCACGACATGAGCTGGGCGGGGTGATTGCTCATCTTGCTCGTCGTTGCAGCTGGGACACTCCGCAAGTTACTCGAACGTTCTCCGTCGTCGCGGGCCTGCGGCGTGTTGCACGAGCGTACAGAATAGGGCTACTGGGGGTCTGCTCACTCGCCCCGACGTTTTCCTCAGGATTCAAGTGATCGGGACACCGTGTCGGTCGAGCGTCGCCTCTCCTTTGGTCTGGGAGAAGACCAGACGATATCGTTTAGGTCGTCAACGCCGTCAACGGTCAAGATGACCCCATGACCCGCTCGCGCTCTTTGCTTCTCGCATAGCCCGAAGACTTCCGCTGAGACGGGAGATGAGCGAGTCTTTGTCCTCTTCAAAGCCAGCAGCATTAGGTCAACCGAGCTCCTGCGGCAAATCAAGAGAGACTCCCGCAAATCAGAGTCGAGCAGCCGGAGGATTTACTTCGTGAGTCATGACATGGACCTCGAGCAGTGTTCATGCTGAAGCGAACATCCGCGTAGAGACGAACATGTGCTGACTGCACGGTCTCCCCCTGCTGGGTGCGTCCCGGACGTCCTTCTCCCTATCATTTATCTTTCACTCCCCCACTTCAGCAAGCACTGGTAGTGAGTGTCGCTCCTCTTCCCGAAATTGATCGTGCTTCCGACGCTCTGATTTTACCCAGCAATCGCAGTACTACAAGGACCCCGTTTAGTGGTCGATCGCTTCCCCCACCTCTCGACCTACATGAATTGCCGTGCAGGTACGCGTTCTGAGTGTGCTGCGGAATGCTCTTCATGAGTTTGTCGTACACCGCCTTGCAAGTTGCCAATGGGCCCCTGTCCTTCTGGCACGCGCTCCTGGACTCGGAGCTCTGCCAGACCCTGCGCGCCGCGCTGCTCGAGTCCGCTTTTGAGGCGAGGATCTGCGCTATGTCTCCGTCGCTGAGTTCATCGAGGGTCCCGTTACGGATTTTCGTCTCGTTGAGCTGAGCACGGAGGCAGAGCGTGAAGGTGAGCATGCGAGGAGGTTGGGAGCGGGAGTCGAGGAGACGGGTTCGATCGCGTGGTATGGGGCAAGTATGGGGTGTACATGATGTCGCGGTGGTACGAGTGCGCCTTTGCGCACTTAGTCGTCGAGGGTCTCTGGGGCTATCCTAACTAGATGAGGCTTGTACTCGCGCACGACATCATGCACCCTGTACTTGTTGCCCACGCGAGTCAGGGCGGCGAGACTAAGGTTGATGTATCTCACCCGTGCGAACGAATGCCACTCTTATTCAGTGGCTGATAATTGTGGACTCAAGGGAAGCTTGGGCGCAGATCTCCATTGCGCCAATGTCCGGTCGCGAGCCAGCAGAAGTAGACGCCAGTGATGCGGTCAATTGCGGCTTACCCCCGGGCTCGGAGCACCCAGGGAATGATGTACGGTTTTACGTAGTCTGCGCGAGAACAACCCGTTTCACCAAGAACACAGAGACGCGGCGTCCCAATCTATATCGTCATCGATGCCCGCGAGCGTCGGTAGCTCGTCCCAACAGTCCTTGCGCAACCAAAGCTGCCTGTGGAGCACGGCCTCAAAGCAGCCAGCGCACATCCAGTCGCTCTCCGCAACCTTGAACAACTTGTCCATGATCCAGGGCTCGAACGGGTCCCCACGCAGGAACGCGGCCTTGGCTTCCTTGGGGATGCAACTGACGACGTACTTGTCGAACCCCTGGTTGCATTGCGCTGTCACGACATCTGGGTTCTACAGGTCCCCGTACTCGTCGTAGAGCTCGCAGTTGTTGACTGAAGGCTGACGAGCAAAGTTGCATGCTGCTTTCAGAGCATCCGCGCCACGCCGTTGGAGCTTCTTCTTGAGCGCGAAGATCTGTGCGATGTCCGCATCGCTCAGCTTCTCCGGGGTACCGTCCACTCGCGTGGTCCCATTACGCAAGTCGTGCACGTCGAGTTGAGCGCAGAAGAAGAGCATCCAAACGAGGATGTCCGGTTCCTCGGTGAGGAGGCCGACGGCACGGAAGAGATGGAGGGCTTCCACGGCGTGGTGGTGGGAGAACTTCATTTCGGCGCGGCGCATGCTCGCTTTCTTGACCGAGCGAAGGCTTAGGGGCCTCATGCGGCGGATGTATGGCAGGCAGTCGTTCACGAGGTCGTGCGCGCCGTAATTGTCACCGACGCGCATCAGCGCGGCAACGACGGAGAAAGTGAGCTCTTCGATGGTCTTTAGGTAGCTGTGTGGTGTTGTGAGCGATTTGGAGGTAGGTAGGAGGGTGAGCGGCAACGTACTTCTTGCGATACATGGAGAGCAGGAGTTGCCGGATGTCGTACGCCGTGTCGTCGAGGGGGATGATGGGACACCCGTCGATTGTCTCCTCTTCGGTCGGTCCGCGGAGGATCTGCGGGGATTGCTGGAACTTGCTAGCAAAGAACTCCGCGTGAAGAGCGAGCACGCCCTGGTGTACCCTGAAAGCGACATTGCCTTGCGCGAGGAGGACTACGTTCCCATCGAAGAACCAGAAATCCGTGTCCCTCTCAGCTTTTGCAAAGGTGTCGGTCGTCGCCATGGATTGTGGGCTGACTTCGAGGGCCGTGGTTCAGCGACGACTTCAAAACTTGTTGGAACCGAGACCACGTAGCAAACGGATCTGGCAAATTCTTCGTCAGCACGGACTTCCTGCGAGTGATGAGGGGTTACTAACATGGCGGAGTGATGGTAGATTACAAGAGGTGCGCGTCCATGTCGACGGGTCGAGGGCAGATTGGGGGATGAGTACGTACGCATCACGGCGAACTCAAGAAGTTGTGAAGGCGCCGCCACGTGGAGTCGCGGGATGTGCGTGGCAGAGACCTACCGTATGGGCCCCACTACTTAGTTCAAATCCAAGATTGCACGAAACACATTGAGACGGAAGACAGACAAGCACATTCTTTGAGTTACATATGACTTCATCAGATCAGACTCAGACTGAGCTAGCTGTCTATGTACAATCCTATTCAGTGCTGGTAACCGACTCAAACTTTGTCAAGACGCAAGATATGCACGAACGCAAGATAAACGGAGGCGGACTTGGACAAGGAATCACGTACTTGGATTGCCCATGACACACCTCCTCGCTTCCGCACCACCCATCTTATTCCACCATGCCCGCAAGAACCGGCAGCGCATCCCAGGCATCCTCGCGCAACTGGACTTGCTTGCGCAGCTTCGGCTTCATGCAGCTGTAGCACACCAGATCACGTCTGAGTGCATCGTGCATCGTATCCAGCAGCCGGGGATTGAAGAGATCACCGCGCCCGTACAAGTCTCTCACCCGCGGGGTAATGCAGTTGACCACATTCTCGTCGTACCCGATGTCGCATTCCTCTAGGCCGCGCTCGACCATGTTGCCGTCCTCGTCATAGCGTTCGCAGTTTTCCTCGGGCCCCTTAAAATCATATCGAGCCTCGTGCACTGCCTGCTTTCCGCGGCGCTGCAGCTCACGCTTCAGCGCGAGAACACGGTCCAGGTCGGCATCGCTCAGCATTTCCGGCGTACCGTCGGCTCGCGCCGTCCCATTACGGAGTTCATCCTCGTCCAGTTGCGCACAAAGGTAGAGTATCAAGGAAAGGGTGCGCAGGGCGTCGGCGCCGAGGTCGATGAGGCGGAAGACATGGAGGGCTTCCACGGCGTGATGTGATTCGAACTCGAGAGCAGAACGGCTCTGGCTCGCCTTCTCGTAGTCGTCGAGGGTTGTGGGGACCATCGAGATGAGAAGGAGCGCACACTCGTTGACGATATCGTGCACGCCTGTGACGACGTACTTGTCGCCGGCGCGGGTCAGCGCGGCAAGGATCGGGAAGGTGGTCTCCTCGGGGGTCTTCAGACGGCTGTCCGACCATTATGTGAGCGATCGCTCGCCAGAGAGAACAGCAATGAACGACGTACTTGAAACCATATATGACGAGCAGAAGCTGCAGGATGTCGTACGCGGTGTCATCGAGGAGCACGATGGGGCATCCGTCAATCCTCTCGTCGTCGAGTCCTTGGGTGACGGAGAGAGACTGCTGTAACATGCCAGCGAAGACCTCAGAGTGAAGGGCGAGCACGCTCTCGTGTACCCGGAAAGCGACATCGCCCTGTGCGATCAGGATTATGTTCGCGTCGTAAAACCAGAACGTTGTGTCCCTCTCCACGTTCGCCAAAGTGGTCGTCGCCATCGGTCGTCGGTGCGAACGGTACGAAACAACGACGATGAAGAAGAAGATGGAGTTCAGGTGTGAGACAGCCGAGACAATCTCCTAGAGTCAAATAACAAACTCGGTCAGCAAGAACTGGTTGCGAGGACACCGTAAGGCACCAATACCGACGCCGGGGGATCGATGGTCGTGGGCGACGGGACGAGATGAGTACGACCACGTAGATGGGACGAGTGCGGGCGCAGTACGTACGCATCACGGCGAACTCGAGAAGTTCGGAAGGCCCCGTCACACATGTCGCAAGTCGTGACCCCAGCTCTCACACCCAC
>WJSG01011798.1:0-15257 GCA_016618145.1 Sanghuangporus lonicericola | reverse complement strand
ACTGCCTTTGTTACTCTACTTCTGGACTGCTATGCAGTACCTTGCCTGTACGTATATTTGCTTGATACCTGCTTGATGCAAGTCCAGCTTTATATATATCCATGTCACTGCATGAGGAGGTTCTCTCGTGAGGGGCATCCGAGACAACCAGAGATCATCTCGGAATTTGTCTCATGGGTGATCCCAAGAGTCTCGTCAGGGGGGCCACAAGACTTGCGAGATCATCTCTGGTCATCTCGGGCTCTGAGGCAGAGACAAACTCAATACAGCTAGCAATAAATATGCGGTGAAGGGAGAGTCGAGACATTCTTAAAGGGCCCCCGAGCCAGCAGAAGCTTGATTCCAAATACTTAGCACTATGGTCGGGTGACACTCTCTGTTCATGCATATCATGGTAGGAAGCACCCGAGCTGTCATTGCCATTATATAGACCATGTTCAATACAGAGTGGACTACAGATGTACGCCTCATTACGGCGACTCCAGCGGGGAGAATATTACAAGTTACACAAAGCCAACAAGTGGGCACCTAGATTCAAGATGTATGCACATCGCAGACACCTTGCAAAGTGGGCTGGCAAGCCAACCCCTTTGGTACATACCTAAGCCAAGAGCTAGACCATGATGTGCCCCTCAGCGCGTGCAGCAGGCGACAGGACAAAGAGCATGACCCAGGATCAGACCAGTAGGCTGCCGAGATACAATGAAGTGTGGGCTGAGTTAGCCTTATAGTACCAGCCAGAGAGTAAGTGCAAGTCATGGTTGTTGCAGTGTCACCAGAGACACAGAGTGCCAGAGAAGCATGGATCCATGCAAATTATGTACCTCGGAAAGCCTGACCAGAGAGCCTGCCACCAGCAATGCAGATGACGGTGAAAGGATGATGCAGAGCCAACATTGAACAGGCGCAACCACCAGCGACCACCACCCTGTCACTGGCAGTACTGGTGGCAATCTGAGTGGCTGCCTCTGTTCCCACCTACGAGACTATCAGAGATGACCTCTATTTGCTTTAGTGCTTGTAATAATCCTACATGCTGACACACAGCCATACAAGTTATTCCGATGTACTCCTCCAACAGCCCTGGACATCCATCAGGCTTTGGACACCCCTTCTGAGACTACTCAAGCTCTTCTCAGGTTATCTCTGCTTGTCTTCGATGGACCTCCCAAGAGACCACCCTCAGGCAGTGTGTGTGTTTGCTGCCTGAGCTCCTCAAACTGCAACTGCTTTTTGATACCTATTCATCCTTGACCTTGACCCCATCTATACCATAAGAACTATCTTGGAAGCAGTTGAATGGCATTCACAATATATGAAAGATTGTTGCGCTCTGGGCTGAGTCTGTCATAAACCATAATAATTAAGACCTTGGTGGTCATAGGCATCAGATGCAATACTGAAGAAGCATCTCTGAATGATAGACATAGCAGCCCAGCTCAGCTTAAAGATGACCAGCTTGAGAGCCTACAAACCAGCTTCCAGCCGGGCTCAGCACATCACTAAGCTGCAGCATAATCATGTGTACTGGGTAGATAGAGAGACAGAGAGTGTAGTGCAGCATAGTTCAACTACAAGCCTGCCTTACAGCATCTTCGAAGTCTATATTGCATTCTATATCTACTACAAGAATGAAGCAACATTCAGAGTTGTTGGGTGAGCAGGACCATGCTGGACTTGCGCTACAGAGCTGCATGAGCGTCTGCCAACCCTAAAGCTGTGCACTCCTAACCTCAATGTGGGGTTCCAGGACATAAGAAAGTTTCTTATCTGGTTCTTACATGCGCTTATGTAATCACTTACTACTGACTATTGGAGTTCCAACAACTTTCCCACGGACATCAGTTGTCGTTACCTTCGCTGGCAGGAATCGTCGTACCTAAAAGACGATTCTCTTCGTTCCTCATCGATCGTAATTGTGTCCATTGTTTTGCCCACATGGTCCAGCTGGTTGTAAATTCAGTGCTGCAGCATTTCTACACTCACAAGATTGAGGACACAGAGAGATTTAGATTATTGTCCAACTTGCCAAAGACATGGTGGCAATAGATGTGGCAGCACTTGGCATTTGAAAGAAGGTAAGGATGTGCTGCTAGAAGGTGACAAAGACTGGGTTGATGAGATTGAGATGTTGGGTCCAGAGGAGAAGGAGGAGTTTGAGAGAGAGGTGGTGCCAGTGAAGGTGGTTCTGGCAAATGTGAGTGGTGCTTGGTTACTATGGATTAAATGAGTGTCATGAAGGCAACTATGATGTATAACAAAGCAGATAACAAAGCAATACAGGGAGGACTATGGCAGATAATAATCCAGCGGGTAAGTGTGTGTTATGAGGGCAACTATGACAGATAACAAAGCAATACAAGGAGGACTATGGCTGATAATAATACAGCAGGTAAGTGGGCATGCTAAGGGCAACTAGGAGAGATATTAGAGTGATATAGGGAGGGTGGATAGTTGGGAGGAGGAGGAGGAGGAGGAGGAGGATTGGAATGGTAAAGAGCAGGAGGGCTGCCTTGAACGGGCGGGAAAGAAGCAGCCTGTGCATGCAAGAAAGATATGACCTGCATGCTGAAGCCTCCAGAATGCTGGAAATTCCCTGGATGGGGCTGAGAATCAGACGAAGCACCGGAAGAGAGCTCCCCAAATGGGCTTAATGTCAAGTTTCGCACCCAGATGGCTGGAAACACAATATCAGTAGTGTCACACATATATGTGGTAGGAATGTTCATTCTGTATGTACATTTGGGATGTGGAAACAGTGCCACTGCCCGTGCAGGTCCTGCCAGAGGCCGGCATTGGGGTCGAAGCCATTGGGGTGGTCCATAGTGGTCGAGAGGTAATGGTGAAAGGAATGAAGTAGATAATAGAGAGTAATTTTATAGCTATGGTGCGAGGCACATAGTCACTGCCTATCTTGTACGGTGGCAAAATCGGCGGGCCAACAGCGAAGGAGTAGTTAGGCGCTTATATGTATACCAAATATGGGTTGCACAGCATCACAATAGCGGAGGTCCCGCACGGTACACGACCGCGTTGCTCGTCTTCGACTCATGCCGTCCATAACAAACACCAAGAAGGCTTCTATAGCTCATGCTCATGCTGTAAAACTCTCGCGAATTCATAATGCTACAGACTCAGCTTCTCCCCAATCACATTCTGCCGGCGGCTCCCCTGGGAACCTGGTATGCCCGGATGCCCACAACGAGGACGGACCTGAAGAAGACTGCACACGGTGGGAAGGTGGTGTCAATCACAACATTGAGTCGGACAGCGAGGATGATGGCAGGTACCAGGAGGACTCAGACCTGAGTTCAGATGGGGAGGTCGAGGAGATGGAAGGAGAGGAGCTCAGTGAGAGCCTCCGTGCTCACTTTGAGCTTCGTGCCAGTGTTGGAGCGCAGCAGGACATGAACGCGTACAACAAGTTTACCCGGGAGCTCTCAGGCTGACAGTGGAAGAAGCTTGAGGCCAATTGCTCCCTTGGGTACAACGGCCACTCTGTGAACCACATGGTCCGCTCCCGTCATTCAATTCCGAAGACTTGCATGAGCCGTCCACGGCGCAACAAGGCCCTGAAGAGGTTTCCAGCAGCAGTCTGCTGCCCGGACCCTTGCCCGAGGTTCCACCCTCCGCGTACGATCTCACGATCACGTTCTCTGGCTACTCGTCAGATGAAGACACAGATTGCGACAATGATCCTGGCACTCCACCGTTACTGCCACCGACCTGCGATAGCTTCGCACCTCCTCCATCCCCTGGTCTATCGCACCCGCCTTCTCCCACTTTCAATGTCATGCTCCCACCTCCTCCGAAGCAGCGCAAGCTTGACATGCCTGCACGCGAGCAGCGAGTCATTCAGCATAATGCTCGGGACAAGGCATGTGCTGCTGCGCTTACTGCTATTTGGAAGCACATCCGTTCAAAGCGGTATGTATTTGAGGCTGGCGCAAACGGGCTGCAAGCTACCCGTGCGTGGTGCATTGAGAGTCATCTGCACATGGTCATGCATAATGCGCGGCTGAACCGCAAAGCATCCGAATGCGCAGCAGAGGCACACGGATTTGCTTGGGCTTGGGGTGGCCGTATGGTGCGCTCCTGGACAAACAAGTGGGTCGCCAATCGCGCGTTGCCGGTCTCATGGAGAGGGAAGCACGTGAAGTCATACAGTCTCCTCAAGGACCCCGTCATTCGGACTGAGTTGCATGCATATGTGTGCTCTGAGAAGTGGGTGATGAACCCAGTCAAACTCGCAGAGTTCTCAAAGGGACAGATGGTCCCAGCTGCCGCTGCGGACTATCTACAACATATTGTCACCACAGAGATGCCTGCGGGGCTGAAGCACTACATGGACATTGTTCTATTCCCCCATGTTCAACTCAAGCCCGGCAAGGGTATCTCGCTACGCACTGCAACACGATGGCTTCATCTGGAAGGGTTCCACTACCTCGAGCACAAGAAGGCGCTGTACTACGATGGCCACGACCACCCGGATGTTGTTGCCTATTGACAGGACTCGTTTCTGAGAAGGATGGCTGCACTCAGATCCCGGCTTGTGGAGTATGCTGTTGGTGACATTGGGAAGCAGGTTGTGAAGGAGTGTGGCCCTGACAAGCGGCCACTCGTGCTTGTTGCGCATGATGAGATGACGTGCCAGGCGAATGATGGTCAGAAGAAAAGCTGGGTCCTGGATGGTGAGCATCCAATCAAGAAGAAGGGTGTCAGTTGGGGGATCCACCGGAGCGATGTCATTTGCTCAACCGTTGGGTGGCTTCAGGATGCAGGACAGAGCCTGGAGTATGGCAAGAATTATGAGGGCTATTGGACTGGCGAGTTGTTCGTCAAGCAGGTATGTATTTCCGACATGTATCTCATGGTTTGTGACACTCATAGATTGACAATGACCCCAGCTGAAAGAAAAGATCATACCCGCATTCGAGGCGGCACATTCTCCAGGTTATCAAGCATTAATTATAATTATAGTTGATAACTCCCAGGGGCATTCTGCATACGCAGAGGACACTCTTCTCACCTCTCGTATGAACCTCTGCCCCGCAGGAAAGCAGGCTCGTATGTGGGACGGTTGGTACATGCAGGGCGGTGAGAAGATCATACAGCCGATGATCTTCCCTCCAGACCACCCAGAGTTCCCTGACGCCCCAAAGGGGATGAAGCAGGTCCTTGAAGACCAGGGGCTGTGGCGCAAGGGGTTATTGATGCAGTGTCGCGAGAAGTGTGATCACCGCGCTGAGAATTGCTGTGCAAAGCACATTCTCGATCTCCAGCCTGACTTCTTGGAGCAGTGCTCACTGTTATGAACAGCCTCCCCGGTACTATTCATTTCCTTTCCCAGTCATCCCATTGTTCGATCACCATGATTCCCATGGTCTCTCTCATGTGATTGTCTTCATTCATGATGTCTCTCACGCCATTGTCTTCTGACACTGTTGTTCCCTCATGTATATAAGACCACCAGCACTACCTGGGACCCTCAGTTTCGACCTCTTGTCCCCAGGTAAGCCAAGCTGTACGTCGCTCTGTAGATACCTCTCTCAATACAGCTTGTCCCCAGCCCTGATCGTCGAGCCTTGCTCCGCTCTCGCTGCACAAGTGCTCGTCGACACCCCTGCTCGTCTCATGAGTCTTCCCTGATCCCCCTCAACAATCAGTCGTAACACTCACTCGTCCAGGAGGTCATTGAAGCTGCTGGCCACTTGTGTATCTTCCTGCTGAAGTACCATTGTAAGCTCAATTTCATTGAGTTCTTCTGGGGAGCAGTGAAGGAGTATCTTCGAGAAAACTGCGGCTACACTTTTGCGACACTGCAGACAAACCTTCCGCTTGCCCTGGCCTCAGTCAGTGTGGAACTCATTCGCAAATGGGAACATCGGTCGCTCAGGTAGATGGAAGCATATCGTAGCGGCCTTCCATCGAAGGATGCGCTGGAGCAAGTGCGAGCATTCAGCTCTTGCAAGTATATGTCGCACCGCAGAATTCCCGAGACCCTTGCCCATACAGTAGACGCTAGCGCTTAACCATATACAGTAACTCCTACCATATGCAGAAGGTTATTCCCATCACTGGCAAAATCTGGCACCCAAAAAAAGAATAACTCGGTCAATTTTTGAAGGTTCGACAAACGGCTTGACAGATCGCTTCAGACTATGGAAAGGAGTTGTTTGGTCAAGTCAATAGAGTTCAGACCAAAACTGCAGGGTGACCTTCCGGTGTACAAAACAGGCGGTGACTAGGCGCCTTGCACCATACTACGACTGGCTAAGAAGACGGTGAGCTGCAACATGGTTAGGACGGAGCTCAAATATTGTCTGATTAAGGCAATAGCTCATATTTACAGCCATCTGCAGCTGTGTTTAAGTCTAATAAGGTAGGTTGACCCCCCTTTCAGAATTCGGATGCTTGCTCGCTCTGTGGAGCTGTTTACCATCAGCGGACTTCATATCAGACTTGGCATCTCGGCGGATCCCTGAAATGGGGTGGTCATCTGCAGAGCCATAGACCCTTACCGGAAGTCATCCAATCTTGATCCCATTTCTACTATAAGGAATATCTTTGAAAGCAGTTGAATGACATTCAGAGCACAACATCCTTTGGCACATGGGTTCAATTGTGAGTTGAGTCTGTCACTGACCATAACAACTGGAAACTTGCTGGTCATGGTTCAAAGGGCATTCATCAGACTGAAGAAGCATCTCTGAATAATAGGCATAGTATGGCAAGAGGCATCGGTGACTTTATTTCCCGGTACATAGCGACAAAATTTCGGATTGAGTCAAAAGTTGCTGCTGGGGACCGTACCCCTCAAAAACTTTCTTCGGACGCGGTTGCAGAGGGCTTGAACCACCTACCCTACCCCCCATATATGGTGAATCTCGTCCACCAGATTGTGCGCTGACATGAGACCACTACATAGCTACGTAACCCGCTGCTTCTTGCTTTTACAACCCTCATTGTCTGCTTCCCCACCCCCCTGCTGCTTGCGCTTCCCTTTGCTGCTTGAGGACTGCCCGACATCCCCATCTTGAGCCCTGCTCGAACCCTTCCCGCTGTCCTTGGGCCTGTTGGTCTTCGATACTTTGCCCTTCTCCACCTTCAATTGAATCCGTTCATCGACTGACACCTCAAAAGTGGCTGCGAAGTCGTCATCCACGACAGCATCAGGGTGCCGATCCTTCAGATGATCTGGCATGCTGTAGGACCAGTATACATGGGAATTGTCATGCTGAGCTTGGTGCGCCGTTGCCTTGGATGCGTTCCAGCACAGGACACATACAATTGGGCGATTCGTGCTCGGCCCGGAGTCAGTCGACTTCTCAGCGGCTCGGAGACTAAACTTGTAGAAGTTGGGACAGCTGGAGGTCGGCTGATGGGTTCTCGCCTTCTTGAGCAGTCCAACAGAGCATGTTCTGCTCCGGCCACAGAAACCGCAGGGATAGGAAGTTATCTGTCGGTCCGTCGAGGGTAAGTAAAGCATAGTAAGATGAGTGTCTGGCGGGAAGTACACACCTGAGAAGCGTTCTTGTACATGTCCGGCACACCCAAGCGTTGTGCGAGTATGTGATGGGCACAGTGGTCCCGGAGCTTCGGGATCGAGACTTCTTCATGACACGCACGGCACTTGACGTGCCCAGACTTAGGAGCATTCTGCATGGCTGCCATACCGGTTGCATTGATGAACATGAAGTCTCCTGTTTGAGATGTTCATCAGTAGAAGTTTCAGAGGGTATCACTGGGTGCACTGGGACTTACCGTTCAAGGACCACACATTGGAAAGGTTGCCGTTTTGCCCCTTGCAGGGATACGGGCTGCAAGGGACTTCACTTGGTCCCATAGAAGATCGCTCATAACATCCAGGACAGACGTGTCAAATGACCGCCTGAACGAATGCGAGGACTCGGTACCTTCCACGGTAGTCGTGGAGATGCGTGCGAGTTTGATCTTGACAGGCCTGGTAAGACAAGCGACGAAGTCGAAGATCGTGGACTTCTTCGAACCGGCTGCCCGGTCAGTTGCATGGAATGACTCGTAGTCACCTGTCCACTCCCAGATTGTGTTGTTCGAGGATGTCTTCAAGGTGAGAACTTGCCCGCGAAGGATGACATCGGTCGTGGCAAGGGCACTGAGGTCAATAGCGGGAATGGAGGTGTGAGCCACATCAAGTATCTCCGTGACTTGTACTATAGCAAGGGCAACAGAGTTACCAATGCGCAAGAATGTCGCTACATATTCACCGAGCATGAACTTGTTGCCAATGATCAAGTCGTCGTCAAGCTTCGGAGCAGAAGGCTCGCGAGAGTATGTCCGGACCTTCAACAACCCAGCAACCCGAGATGTGCAATCCGTCGATTTACGGCCATCCTTCTTGCGTCCGAGGAAGAATCGAACCGCTGATGCTTTGTGGATGTTCGTGTTACCGACCTTAATCCAGTACTGGTCTGTCCTGCGCACAGCATCAAGATCCTGATTGCCTGGCTCAGGCAGCAGGTCCTCGAGATTGACTTCCGCAAGATCGCCCTCGCTAGAATCCTCAGCGTGAGTCGGGGTGTTGTCCGAGTCAGCGGCAGTGACAGGGCCGGGTTGAGGAGGCCCGGATGCCTCAGAACCTGTTCCAGCACCGTGACCAGAGGAAGTCGCTGGGAGGTCTGAGTGGGCTTCTCCTCCATCAGCATAGTCAAAGTCGTCTGTAAGGCCGACGAACTTCCCGTCTGGACGAAGAAGGTCGAGGTCTGGAATTGTGTCGAGATCCTTGATGGCTGCACCAAGAGAGGCACAGAGACATTTCACGGCACGCCAGCCACTGTTCCAACAGGTCAGAAGGGATACATTCCGTACAGAGACATCTTCCAAGATGCAGGGTTGGTATGATCCACACCATCGACACCTTGCAAGCGAAGACACTTGTGCCCTCGATCCCATTCCGGATGGTGTACATGGATCTGTGCCACTTCAGCAGCAAGTCCAGCACGGTGTGAGAGCTGTAGCATGTCAACGTTGTGGGAGCTATCCATGTCCCGGTAGATACCGAAGTTTCCTTCGAGCCGGTCTGTGCCATCTTGGAGGATGTAGTACTCGTCAGGGACTCCCTCGGTGACCTTGTGACGCGCCACGGTAAAGAAGATATTCTTGATGAGGGATGCGACGTCGTAGTACCACTGTCCGGGGCAGAAACTTGTCCGGTTCTGTGCAAAGAGGATGTATAGGAAGTGATTGGCAGCTGAGAGTGAGGTGAGCTGTTCTGAGAGGGACATCTCTGGTGAGATGAACGGTTCCACCAGGTAGCCAATGAAGCGTCCGAGGAGGACGACACCACGATGCTCGACATTCTCCACAAGCTTCGGAACATCTGCAAGCCTCCGCACTGCCATGAGGAGTGAGACGGCGTTTGGCACGTTCTGGTGATCACTGTTGTCAAAGAGCCGGGTCAGTGTAGGGGTGTCGAACCCGAGTTCATCCCGGAGGAGGGCGCGAAGGTGCACGCGTTGAATATGATGATTGAGGACAAGAACCCCGGCTGACAGACGGAGTAAGCTGGCAAAATCTGTGACAGTAACATGAGTATGAGTATGAGGACCACTAGAGTGCAGTTAGAACGCAATACGCACTCTTGAACTTGTGCTTGTAGTCTATGGTGAGGGTCCGCGCACCGGAGTCACACCGGAGATTAAGCCCACGCAACCCTGAAAGGGCGGGGTACAGAGGGTTCGTCTGCTCCAGCAGTTGGCTCATGAGGAGACGGTGGAGTGCGCGACGACGAGTAGCATCTCCATCGGAGGCTACAGTCCAAAGCGGCCCGTACATGACCTCTCTGCAAGGAGACTTTGTCCATGCTTCAATAACGGCAGAGATCCAACGAGCTTGACCAAACTCGTTCTCGGTTTTCTTCGTCCCAGAAATGAGTACGGGGAAGGACACATAGTGCTCCTTGTCGTATGCGGCGATGGCTACTACAGTGGCCTCCTTCGCAAGGGTTAGAGAACCTTCCTCGAGAGCATCTGCTGCAGCGTGCAGTCTGTCCAGAGTCACCGTAGCCAAATCACACGAGTCAGAATCTTCCCGAGCCATACCGACAATGGCGTTCTGGGTAGGCTCATACCGCGGACGTTCTTCGAGTGCGAATTCATCCGCCTCAAATGCCCAGCCTCAGCGACGGACCAAAGCACCCCATCCTGTGGTGAATGCGCCGGCATTGTGCAACGAGATGAGATTGGTGCTGACCTCTGCGACCGTTGGGAAGCCGACGGACGGTAGAATGACTGGAGTGTGAGAATGTGCATGAGTGGTTGAGATGGATGGGAGGTTCAGAGCCTTCGAGAGTGTGTACACGAGCCGGGGACCACCAAGGGACAGTACGAGACGTTGCACCTCATAGTGCTTCTCCTGAAGACGTATAGGTCATCAGCAACAAAGACATAACATCAAAGACAGTGGAAGAGTCGCTCACCTGATAGCTGCGAACATGATACTTCCCCGCTATCGCCAGCTTGAGCCGCCGGACAATCTCCCGAACTCCTTTGTTGTTCTTGATGGCGACCTTGACCAGCCGTCCGACACTTTCAAAGTCACTGTTTGCCATAGCGTCCATAAACCGCTCATGGTCCGTGAGGCGTCTTGTGATGCTGTTGTACTTCCGGGCATCCGACAATACCTAGCAATTGGTGGTTAGCACACTCGAAAGGACCCGCAGGTTCGGAGACGGATACCTTTAACTTGAGAGCATTCTTCTCATCGTTCTTGCGATCCATAGCCTCTCGGAACTGCTCGTAATTGTAGTATTTCCAGTTGACGGTAGGAGGAAGTGGATCTGTGGCCCGCTGGCGTATCTTCTGAAGTGCGGCACTGGTATTCACGCTCGTGCATTTGGAGCACGGTGTGCCGTTAGAGCGCGGTACACGATGACACTTGGCACTACGAACAATGAGCCGCTCACACTTCTCCGTCCAGTACACGGGTGTGTAGCCATAGTCGGTGAAGTGGTGGAGGTGGTGTGGATACATGGTGAGCAATGGACCAGGAAAGTTGAGGGCAACACCGGGGCAGAGTCCAGCATCCAAGTATAGCCGATAGATCTCGCTCTCCGGGGCAGTCGTAGGCATCACCGGACGGTCGGCTTGACGGACAGCAGGGGGTTCAGGTGCAACAATTCCAGACATTGAAGGAATGCTGCCAGAAGGCTGCGTGCGCACCCGGGACTCTGGTAATGGGTGGGGCTGGTGGGTAGGGGGTGCCGAAGCCATGCTGAACATATCGACCAGCCTGCGTTGGATGCCGCCACTTCGACGGTTCTTGTCTGCTATCTCGAGCCAGGGAGCGGAACGGAAGTGTTTCTCGTATGCATGCAGAGTGGTTCCCTTGCCGAGGGCCACCACCTTCTTGCAGTGAGTACACTTCTTGACTCGCACCCGCTGGTACTTGCCCTTCACCTTGCGTCTCTCGAAGTACACTCCATCTGCATCGGGCTGGCTATCGGCTTCGGGAATGTCATCCTGTGCGGCCGCGGCTTGAACCGTCCCGGTCGGAGTAGTCGCCTCAGGCCGGTCAGCATCAGAGACTTCAAGCTCTGTGATAGAAGGGACTGGGGAGGGTGGATTCTCGAAGTCACTCATGGACTCGGGCTCGTTGAGTCGGTTAGGAGCCGATGGTGACGATCAGCGGTGGTTTGAAGCATCAGCATGGTTGGAGATGGGAGGAGAGACTGAGCGGGAGGGGGGTAGGTAGTCAGCATCGTAGTCAAATGGATTAAGTGGGGAGTAGGAAGAGGACAGGGGCTCAGAGCGATCAGACGCAACCTCGCCCTGATCACGGCACCAGATGGGTAGACTGTGGGTGTCTGGGAAGTCCTCGGTATTGAGGGGAAACTCGTAAACATTGTCGCCGTTGCTGGCCTCACCTTCAGGCGTATGCCTGTCCATAACCATCACGGAGTACTCGCCCTGACGATAGTATTCCTCCTGGAATTGAAGGGCATCGGTGCTGCGAGGGAGTGGCGGTGGCATCGCGGTGGTGGTGGTATGGTGGTTGGACTCCAGACAGAGACAGAGCAGATAAATAGCTATGTTGAGCATCGCAGAGTCGAAATACATGTCGCCGGTACTACATATAGCAGTCTGGACATAAGTGAGGGTGTTGGAGACAGAGACAATGGAATACGGACGCGTCTGAACGCATCGGTGGCTGAGATGACCCCATAGGTGCCTGCGGACCTGCCAGGTCGGACAGGGTCGGACTTTATTTCGACAGGCGCGGACTTTTTTTCAATTTCGTCTCCGCTGGGCTATG
Organism: Sanghuangporus lonicericola; assembly: GCA_016618145.1. Classification (NCBI taxonomy): domain Eukaryota; kingdom Fungi; phylum Basidiomycota; class Agaricomycetes; order Hymenochaetales; family Hymenochaetaceae; genus Sanghuangporus; species Sanghuangporus lonicericola. The sequence goes on along the minus strand of WJSG01011798.1, from coordinate 2,966 downwards.
ACCTACCATACCCCCGTGCGCTTTGTGTCGGCGTCTAAATTCGCCGATGCCTCTTGAGTATGGTGCACTTCAACTAGACACCACCACTATTGACAGGCGCCTAGAGTCACATGTAACGGCAGTAGCAGGGAGGTCATACAAAAAGTGGTACCAGCATGCCTTCACTGGTAGTTCTATAGGACTTCGTAGGCCACAGAATTGATGGAAGGGGACTATTTAACCCATCACATAATACCATACGCCGAGATTAGCTGCCCATGTGACATGCCGCAGTGGACAATACACAGGACAATTACACAGAAAGAGAAGGGATACAGAACAAATCAAAATACGGGGATGTACTTACCTGAGACATGTAACCGTTACATGTTCTTGAATGCAAAAATGAGTGGAAGGCTGAGAGGACAAAGCTAAATCTCACAGATGGAGGTAGTGAGGAGTTGTAGCAACACCAGGCAGGAGGAGGAGGCCAGCCACAGGAGCTTAATCCTGATTAGCCGGGCTGCCCTGGGCAGTGTGCAAAGTCTTCTGAGGACTGGGTTATTCACCTCAAGTTATTTACAATATTCTCCATTCTTGGAGAGTAAATTAGTCAAAACAACTGCTATTATCACTGCACAAGAACCTTGACTTGCATTTACAGAGCATGCATGATCCCACAATAAGTTGCAGACCATACAAATACTAGTAAGTGTGCAGATGAGGGAATTTCAAGATTATACCTAATCTGACACATACACATGAAGTGCATGCACAGGCTCAGCCTTAGAATTGCCTGTCTTATGAGGCTACTAGTGATCAGTAGTGTCCCAGGATAAATAAGGTAGGGCATACTGTTGGCTTTGACTAAAATGCTCAACACTGCGACCATGTCTGCATACAAAACATTTCAGCAAGGATTGACAGCTTGGCAACAGCATCACAGTTGAGCTATGAGATGCTTTTATCTATGGATTCACACTTTATACCAGTCCTGGCATAGAGGGAATGTCTGAAAGGCATTGCACGACTGTCATGCAGTAGTGAAGGAAATGATCAAGATGGTCAATATGTCTGGTGCCCATGTGAAGTCGGTCATGGCCAAGTTGCCTTATATATAAATAAAGCTCAGCAGCACTTTTTGTTCATTGATATACATCTCTTCAGGCTCTACACAGGCAGCGACAGTGACACCATAACAAAGTATATATCAGCCAAGTCCACTCATGGGAAAATTGGGATTGATGTCTTTTCAGACTTCTGCATGCAGTTCAAAGGTTATCAGATCTACATGTTGCTCATCCGCCGATCCATGACAACTCCTGATGGCGACTCTTGGTTGTACTTCTTTTTTCCCTATACATGATATTGATTCTTATGCAGTACTAGGCACAATCAAGTTTCAGTCTCAAAGCAACTGCTCTCTTACAGAGGGTCATTCAGTGCTGGAAGAACAGCATCAACAACTGCAGCAGGGACAGAATAAGGTGTGGGCTGACTGATTAGAACTGGGCCAGCAGATAGATCTGTTTAAGCAAGCAATATAGAAAGGCTACAGCTCCGCTGACCACAAGCATTTTCAGGTCCAACAGCAGCTCTCCTAGTGCAAGAACTTGCACAAGGCTCAGGATGCACCTGCTGCCACCAAACATAATCTCCAGGTGGGTTCCTAAGCTGTTGATTCCAACACAGCTAACAGTATGTGCTTGTAGCATGTAACTGCAAAATTAGTGTGTAGTCAAGATCACATTGCCAATATATATATATATATATATATGCAATTGGGCTCATGGATTCTCATTGAATAGGCTGACCTTGTCAAGAAGCTCAATGCTGATGCTCTCGGAGCTTGTCTGAGCTCGTAAACCTTTAGCTTCATTTTCGCATTTCTGACTTACCAGTTACTACTGCTTACTGTATATAGCTTTATTTTTGGGCAGTTTCCACACATAGTTATCTTGTTTGTATTATTGTTAAGCAACTCAGACTCAGACCACTGCCACAGTCCACATCTCAATTCTGCAACCTGCAACCAAGACTGTCAACCAAGAATCACAGTGATACAAAAACCTGCTGCCAAAACACTATATTTGAAGCTGCACCAAAGAAACAGCTTACATCCATTCACTCTGATTGTTAACACACTACCTCATCCCCCCCATTCTACAATCATCCCCAGTTCCAAGTCCATCTGTTGAGCCATTACCGTGTTCTACAGCCTACGGTACACCACCCACCCCTGACTGCCATTATGTCAGTTCATCTGCATGTCATAGCTTTCAATTATTATTCTTCAGCCCAGGCTGGGTGTTTCAGGTAGGAGGACAAGTCCCTGCACTGTACTCATCCAATTCAGTCTTCTGCTTATCTGTGGAGAGATCTACATTGGACATATCAACATGTCAAACAGTAGCTTAGCCAGTGTCAAGCACAAGTTGACCAACTTTAAGACTGAACTGGAGTTAGGGTTTGGATACAAATGTGGGCATACATTTGGAACAAGGCCTGGAGCCCCCTCAACCTTTGTACACATGACTGCAACACACCTGCATGGCCTACTGCGTAATGGCACTATGAAGCTGCTTATCAATGATGGAGGAACAGTGGGAGACAAGTTTGACAATGTTTATGGCAAGCTACATTGCATCTTCGAACAAGTACGCAAGTCACAACTATCTCTATCCCCAGCCAAGTCTCGATTCTTTGCCACTGATACCATCTTTGCTGGGTGTACAGCCAGACCAAGCTAAGTTGACTGCAATAGTCGACTGGTAACTACCAGATAATGTGCTGATTTTGATGTTGTTCCTAGGTTTAACCAGTCACTTCCGCAATCTGATCCAAAACTAGGTGTGCATTGAAAGCCTGCTGTGGAATCTACTTTGAGATGTAATGACGCGTTAGCGTGAGCGCGAGCTCAGTCGTCGGGAAGATGACTGTATTATCTGTACCTAATGACGCGTTAGCGTGAGCGCGAGCTATAGGTA
>WJSG01011771.1:0-34219 GCA_016618145.1 Sanghuangporus lonicericola | reverse complement strand
TCAGGATGGGAGACGGTGCCATTAGCCTGCGGTTCTGGTACGTCCGACGGGTGTGGGTGCGTCGCTACGCTGTAGTACAGAGCTTTCCGTATCTGACACGCGAGCGTGAGGACATGCGCATGAGATGCACAAGCGAAACACTCACAGAAGGTACGTCGTACTTTACAGCGAGGTCTAGTGCCTCCTCCGCATGCTGCGCGCGAGCAAAGGCCTCCGGNCAGCGAGGTCTAGTGCCTCCTCCGCATGCTGCGCGCGAGCAAAGGCCTCCGGATTCGAGGGGATCAGTTGCTCTATCCTGCTTCGGGCTCGGGCGTGAATGGTGGGGAAGTCGAGCTGCTGCTTGGATGAAGCTCTAAACACAGCCGCAATGCGAGTAAAGTCCGCTTCCACATCTAGGGGTCTGCATAGCATGAAAGATGCGGCCAGAAGAAACGGTTCCAGGACTCACGCATCATGATACAGGTGCTCCAGGAGAGCCTCGAAGTCCCCGCTCCTCACACCCAACTCATTTGGTATATGAATCACCTCGAGCCCATCCACCGTGTCCCACCCTACGCTCTCGCTACTCAGCGGTTGCAAAGATGCGAGGGTCTTGGAATGTCGATGCAACAGACTCCGGTGAACCTTGTAGAGATCATCATTCGCGCGCAGGACGATAGAGCCATCGTCTAGCCAGAATTTGTCGTGTCTTCGCAACTTGAAAGTCGCAACATTGCCATCCGTGTGGTCTGAGGTGGTCGAAGACACAGTCATGGAAGCAAAACAGGGGAAGGAACGAGTGTCGAGGACGGCGGGGGACAAGTCGACTAATAGCCGATAAGCGCTACATGCTATCAGTATCAGTAAGCAAGCCGTGGTAAGTTTGGGTAAGGGCACAGCTAAGGGCACCTGTTAGTACCACCCTTGAAAGCTTGAACAGCAACCACCAACTCGTCCAACTGTCAACGGATCTCTTTAAACGCTGCGATAGCCAGCCAGACGTGAACAGAGTGCCCCAAATCACTATACTCCGAAAGAACGAAGTTCCTCTGTCGCCGAACACTCCTCTTCTGTCGGTTTGGATGACGGTCAGCTGCCCTCTGGTCGAAGCGGTGAGTGCTATTCTCGTGTCTTTCTCCAGACCGTCCGCTGATATAGCTCTCTAGAAGATCCGCCTTCTCAGACATATATAAGCCCATGGTCAAGGAGGCTGGAGCCACAGTAGGCGGCCCCTCCAGCAATTAGGGACCCTATTCTTAGTTCTCGCAACAGCGTGCGATGGCCAGACTTGTGGCTGTTTGCGGTGCGACAGGGAACCAAGGTATGTCTTCCATTGTGTCGCAGTCATTTTTCCGAGACGTACAACTGAACGCTCCCATACGTTTTAGGCGGCTCCGTCGCGAAGCTACTGCTTCAGTACCCGGATCTGTATCGCGTCCGCGCCTTGACGCGTGATCCTCAGTCCGCCGCCGCTCAGAAACTCGCCGACCTTGGTGCGGAAGTAGTGTCGGCAGACCTTACCGTACCCTCAGACCTGAAGTCGGCACTGCGCGGCTGCTGGGGCGTCTTTGGTGTCACTAACTTCTACGACCCGGTACGTGCGCTTTGCTCCTGGTCTTACCAGAATGCTGATATGGTCAGCAGAATATCAAGGACGATCCGGGTAGCGAGGAACATCAGGGCAAAAACCTCGTCGATGCCGCGCTGGATAATGCCGTCGAGTGCTTCGTATGGAGCACCCTCCCGAGCTCGGAGAAGATATCTGGCGGACGCCTGATCTCTCGAGTGTACGAGGGTCTGTGGGTTCATGCATTGAGTCATTGTATCAATCATCTGACATACTGGCAGGGAAGCACCATGTCGACGGCTACATCCTCGAGAAGGGTCTCCCGGCCACCTTCCTCCTCACGGGTAACTTCTACGAGAACTTGGTCTATAGATCTCACATGATGTACGACCGCGAGCGCGACATCGTGGAATTCCACCAGCCCATCATCAAGGAGACCACGCCGCGTAAGTCCCCCTGCCCCGACCAGATGCGTCGCTCGCTCGATTACATCACTGAGCACAGTCACTCGCAGTTGCGATGCTCTATGTTCAGAAGGACTTATCTGCAGTCACGAAAGCCGTCTTCGACAACTGGGATGCTCGCAAGGACGAGCTGAACCACCAGTACCTCTACGTCGCGAACGCCCGAGTGACCCCGCGCGATATCCTCGCTAGCGTCAAGAAACGTACGCCCCTTTCAATATTCACTACTCTGCAACGAATGCTTACGAACCCCCATATGTGCAGTAACCGGGAAAGACGGAACGTACCACGTCCTTCCGACCACAGGCGTGCCAGACCGCGACGTCATGTTCCAGATCTACAACGACACGGGGATGTATGGAAGCAAGGAGCTCCCTGACGAGAATATTGCCAAGCTCGGCGTGGAGATGCACGGAATCGACGACTTCGTGAGGGACATGCTGGCTCCTCATCTTGGTCTGCCGTTGTTGTAGCTGGAGGGAAGCATACGCACACCTCATGTGCGTGGTCGGCATGTGAGTGCTGCTCCGGATCGGCTGAATTCGCGTGCGCTCATTCTGCGACGGGTGGCAAGGGAGCTTGTAGAAGTGCTACGCTATGGCCGCTAAAATTGGTTTCGAACAGACGCAACAGAGTTGACGTTCTCCCCGTACTATCTCTTCCAGGCGGCTGAACTGATACTTCTGAAGAGCAACTGCGATACATGGAACCAACATTATGTCGAAGTGGTATTCTTGAACACGTACCAGATTCATGCCACTGTCTCAACGTCTCGCGGGAAGGCCGGGGCAATCTCACGCAGTATTGCCACTGTCGCCACCGGCCTCTTGGAGTCGACGCAGCGCTCGACGTGGCGATCGAGCTTTTGGAGATAACGCAAGTCGATTATTGCCTCGTATGCGATACTATCCCGTGAGCCTCAGCGGTGTAGTTCCAACCTCGAACCTGTCATTCACCGTGTCATCTCGCCAACTTCCAGAGCACTATAGACGAAGGTCCGACGATGTTATCGCATGCCAAGGTCCAACTCATGTTGATCAGATATCAGCAAGCCTCTCTGGTCTTGGAGAAGGCAGTCCGGAGCATGAGGCGTGCCTTGAGGTATGCCGCATGACGGCCGGTGGCAGCGGGTAGCAGGTAAGCCACTGACAGTGAGTGGAACAGGAACGCATGGGACATGCCAGACTGACTCGCATGGAAGTTCGGAGGAAGCTGCGCGGGGTCAAGGCTCATGGCGGCGTTGAGGTAGCGCGGCCGTCGTTCCGGGGCAGTGATGGCTGTACGGGCAGATATCAGGCAAGTTTCGTTCGTCTTTGACCACGTTGCGGAGCTTGACTTGTCTCGGCTTGAGCATGTAGGGAACTGATCTTCCTGCCCGCTCACACATTGCACTCTACCGCGCACTCTACCTTTCTAAACCCGCTCTCTCTTTCGCCAATGTCCATCCTCCGGTTGGGCTATGACCACCACGTTTTAATGTAGGCCCTGCGTTCCCATCTCACGCCGTAATGCTACAGTCTCCGGCGTCACTATCACTGCAACCTACTGCTCCATGCTCATCGTCCTCGAGCTCGAGGACATGTTCATCCGCACCGACACAGCTCGGTATGTGGCCCTCATCACCGGACTTCAGCATATGCATGCTCACCTCGCGGACATCAAGGTACAGTCGCGAGTCTCACAGCTCGGGCCCTATTACGTCCAGCCACGAACCTTAGTTGCACATGTCCCGACCTATATCCCCGACTCGTCAGCGCGTCAGTTATCCCCGCGCATCTCCGTCCCGCATCACATAGCCCACTCAAAGACACACACCAGAGCCAGGCAATTTGACAGCATCGGAACGAGATATTGGAAGCAAGGACAAACCTGTCTGGGCAGTACATAGTGGTGCAGACCAGCGCGGCGTCGACATGCTCCGCGGACGTGCTGCACATTCGTCCCGTGAACGTAGGGTGCGTCAGAAGCCTCTCTGAAGCCGGTTACGCCAGCTCCCAAAGAAGATGCTCACATGCTCCAGAGTCCAGATCAACACGAAGAAGAATGAGGAAGACGTATTGCCCTGTTAGTCCGTATATGATTGGGATATCGTGGCGGTCAGTACGTACATGGTATCTACCCTTCCAGCTATTGAAGTCAACATCTAATGCGATTATTCACGGCGGTTGGTGGCGGCACGAGGGATACAGCAAACGCTCATACTGTCAACCATAGCCGGATGAGTTATCGTTAATGGGAAATATTGAGGGCCCGAGCCGGACACTCAGAACGTCTGGACACGACTGTCGCGTACGGCCGCGGTGCCGGCCTCGCAAGCTCAAGTTCGATTGTGATCTCGGACGGCAAAGCGGTGAGCACTGCCAGGAAGTTAGCCTGTCCGGCCCCCGGGTACTCCTTATCCCTTTGTAGTCTTTCTCAAGCTACACGGTACACAGAGCTGTCAGTGCCCAGCAGGTGCAAGGCGTGGAGGCAGCACGGCCGAACCGATGTAGACGCCAAGGCCTGAAGGGCTCGGGGTGATAATCAGCCGTCTCCCGTCTCCCGTCTCTCATCCCTCGTCTCTCATCCCTTGTCCCAGCCTGACTAGTAGTAGTGTCACACGGGCTTTCCCTCCCCCCGCTACGCTCAACACTAGTCTCGTCACACAAGTCGTCGGTATATGACGCTTGGTTCGCTGAGCTAGACGTTCTGACTATCCCCTGGCATTGACAAAATTGTTGCAGTCCTCATCAATGGACACACTAATCGATGCCCTCAAGCTTGCGGAAGCGGCGACCGAGGCGCTCCCGGTACCTGGCCTTACCAATGCAGTCAAGGTATCCCTCAGATTGGCTGAGATGGCTAAGGTACGGGTTTCTCCGAGCTTATCCAACTCACACCAGCTAATATTCTCACTCTGTCGCATGCAGAAGATCAAGGATACAACGGACGGTATGCGGGCGCTTGCTGAGCACGCTGCTGCGACCACGAAGGCAATATACGAGGCCTTAGGCTCCGTGGAGGGTACAAGAGACCTTTCGCAGACCGAAAGACTTGTCGAAGATCTTCTTAGGTGAGTGTACCAACCGGTCCCCTACATGCCATATTGCTTCCTCCGCAATTTTGACATGTCGTCCCAGTACGCTCCGCGAAATCGAAGCTCTCATGTTGCGGCCGAAGAAGAAGAAGAAGTTATTCCTTCACCGCCACAAATACGAAGCTGAGCTCGCTGGGCTTACGAAGAAGCTTGAGGGTTCTCGCGCATCATTCTACGTGAGCTTTTGCATTTGAGGGCAGCGCGCGTCGGGATGTCGATGATTCTTTGTCAGGTCCAAAGCGCGGTTACCACAGACCTGCAGCTGCGCGATATACGACTCACTCACGGCGCTCTCATGCAAGGCGTCGACGATGTCCATCGTGTCAATGCGCAACTTCTTCCCCTCACTCGCGACACTAACGCAGACGTCGCCAAGATCATGGGCAGCCTCTCGGTCATTACTGGATATGACGGTGCGGTACGTACGACATGCTTTCACCTTTGCGATTACCTGACTCTCGCCATCTTCTGCAGAGCAAATTGTTCGGCCTAGACGAGATAGAGTTCGATGAACCCATACCCGCGGGCTCTGTATCCCGTGTCAAGGCAAGAATATGTAGCAGCAACAGAGTTGTGGTGGCCCGAGTGTTCTCGTCTCCAGATGATGGCAACTTTCGTGAGGAACTCAAGTTTGCGAAGTTGGTCTGGTAAGCGGAATATACTTGAGCTGATCACCGTGCATGGTGACATTACTCACTGTGTTAATAGGCACCGCAACGTGATACCAGTTATCGGGTACTCCCGGCCGGACCCACGTGTCGCGTTCATTGTTTATGACAGTCCCAGAAGTTGGCGTCTTCCTTACTACCCCTTAACTTCGCTGACCTTGTTAAGATACATACTCATTGGATGATGTCCTTCTCTCAATCCCTCGTGGTCCAGAAAGGGTGGAACGGATAACGAGAGCTGTGCGTATGTCATGTTGCTACTAGCGTCGCTCAAACCGAGTCACTCATATTTACTTACCGGACAGGCAAAGGTAGTAGAGGTAGGCCATGAGTTAGCTCCAGTCTCACAGCGGAAAACATGGCACTCACCGTCTCCTCTAGGAGGGACTGACACCGTCAGGAAAACCTCCCTTGGCGAATTAGAACTAAATATTGCTAAGTGTCACATATCCGCAGATCGCCCTGCAAATTGTCACATGTTAGCACTAAATGATAGCTATCCAAGACTCACTCTCCTACTTGTGCGGTTGAGTAGAGCTACTCCTACCAAGAATGTACGACAAGTGACAGAGCCTCCTGCAAAGGAGTGACTATTGTTCGTGAGCCAAATATACTACAGCTGCACTGCGCTGAGTTCTCCCGCTGAACGTCGTCCTCGTCGGGCTGTGATTTGACAACGGCCGGTGGACATATGGTGGCACACATCGAGGCTGGTAGCGGCTTGAGGCCGCTCTTGCACGGGCGGCTCGCGGGCTGTAACCGGCACCAGCAGTCTCCTCGAGCCTGCCCTACACTGTCACGTGCTGCTACGTGGCAGTTTCCGTCTCTCTCTAAGTCTCTCTCTTGATTCCTTCACCGTTCTGACTCTCCCTCCCCCACTTCAAGCTTCTATCAGGTAGCCCTTACAAGCTTCAAGCACGATGGATGAAGTACTCAGCGACGTCATGCCGGTTGCCAGGACTGTAGTAGGTACACTCTACCTGCTGCCCGCTCGACCGGTCTCTTTGCCCAGGTGTCCGCACGGCCCCGCTTCTTCGCCTTCGCACACCGTCTCGTCTTTGCGCTCAGTCTCTGCCGGGCTTAGCTGTCTTTCATCTTGCGACTCGCCAAGTCTCTCGAGCTCCAGCTCCTTCAGCCAAGTTTCCTGCCTGGCCCGCCCGTTTGGACGCCAACAAGCTCACTCTAGATGTTCCGCGGACTGCATTTCTCGTGAGTTGCTCGCTCTGTCGCTTTTCCTGCCTGCAACAGCCCTTTCTCCTCTTGCCCATCATCTCGCTTGCCTCCCTCTTTCTCGTCTTGCTTGTCAACCTCGGCTACGCCCCTCAAGCTCCATCTTGGCACCGGTCGTCTCACTCATCTACTTTGCGCACCGCCCACCGAGTCACCCATAATATCTCTTCGCTGCACCTGTCCGCTCTCTCGCTCTGCACTGCCCGGCGTCCTCAGCTGAGAAGAGTCAAGCTTGACTACGACGACTCCTCTTTCCAGTCATCAGACAGCTCCGTGCGACATCTGCATCATCAATGCCTTCCCCGGGTGGACCCGAGAGTTCGTCCGACGTCGCGTGCCACGCGCTCAGGCTAGTCGCTAAGGTCCGTTGTGAGTAGGAGATGGCATGTCGCGGACAGGAGACTTCGGTGGCCATGCTTGCGCTGGTCTCGACCTCTACTTAGTATGCTCAATAGTGCAGCATTCTGTAGACCTACGATTAGCACAGGAATAAGTAATCGTTGGTTACCGACATCCATTAACTGTGTGGAAACTGGTCAACGATATGTGCTCGATCAGTGATAGACCGCCGTTTCAGTTTCGCCAATTAGAGAGACTAGACCGATCATTATACTCCGATAGTAATATTATAGTGCCATCTTTACTGGGGACCTAGCCGATTATTACTATTGAGCTACGCCACGAAGATTGTCCCTATTCGAACCAATTAGTGCCATTTAGTACTAAATGGCCGGGGGAGGTTTTCCTGACGACATCTCGCCCGCCATCTCGGCTTTCCTGATTACCGTTCCCACAGGGATGTGAGCCTAGATGAAAATGCAAGTCCCTGACTGAGAGGCGCACTGCTGCAACTCGCTAATCCTCCTCGCAGAGCGAAATGGCATGGGGCCACTGTACAGTGGCCATACGTGAGCATGATGGAACGATTCTCCTTGACCCCTCATGGTTCGAGTCGGCCAGCAAGTTGCCCGCGTTCATCGCATATATTGGTTCCTTGGGAGAGGTACGCCTGCTTCTCTACGTCAGAGTATGATGATACCCAACAGGAAATGCCCGATCACACAGTGGTTGCCAGATCGTAAGTAGCTTGTCTGTACTTATAGTTCTGATTTGTATGGGTTCTAACAGGCGGATAGCTGTCATTGCCGAGTATGCAATGCCATTGTCGCAGCGCTATGATCAGTTGCTCAGGCTCTGGCGAGAGTTTAGAGATTCACCAATAGTCGGCGTTTTCCCAGGAGTGATCCCTTACCCCTGGCCTAAGTCCTCTCATACATGGCCAATACTCGGGCAAGTGGTGTCGTGGAGATGCGACAAGTTTCTTTCTGTTGTTGCACCTCAAGACGTCAATGTCATCACCGAGGAGAGCAAGTCGTTGTGGAAGTACGACACCAAAGGCGGACCCTGGGGGCTCCGCTCTACAGGAGATTTGAGTGGTGCTACCTGTGTGGAGCGACTTGGAGGTTTGGCTGTGAAGCAGCGTTGGTGGAGGTACGTTGCCCTCAAAAATCAACGTTGCAAATGGTGTACCATTTGCTGACTGCCTTGGATCGCCAGATATACCGCAGGTATCGACTTCGTCGAGGCGTCGGCAAGTAGTTACGTGTATATCAACCCTCAGGACCCGAGCTCCTCAAGCTGGTTCCAAGACCAGGTCGTTCTCTATCTCAGAAGTGGCGATGAGCATAGAGACCTGGCTGTCAGTGAGTTACTACACTACCGTTTCATACGGGCTTGCTTACCCACGTCCGCAGTGTTTGGGTTGAGTTACACCACGGTCATATCACGCATCGATGTCCCAGACGACGCGGCAAAACTTGATTTGCTCCCGCAACTCTACTACTTTCAGCGCGTTGCTTACTATCCCGACGTGACCGTCACCCCCAGTCGTTCGCAGCCCTGGGGCTTCTGGTCGACTGATCCAGACGACCCATGCCATATCTCGGAGTTTCAAGATGCACGCCAGAGCAGTCCAAGCCTCGGCCTCACATTCCTTGAGACTCCTGACCAGAACAATGGCAACTGCGAGCTCAAGTGGGTCCAGCAATTAGGGCCTTACAAGTTCAAAATGGAAATTCAGTACGCGTCACACGTTCTTTACCCTGCAGAGTCAGCAAACCCTTGCTGATTCGACAAATAACTTCAGTGTCCATTGTGCTTCAATGCCGCTCACTGTAGATGAGCTTGACCTCGCGAGGGAGCTGCAGAAGATCGACCGTATGCAGCGTCGTATCAAAGATATTGCGGACTTCTCCGATCATGTTGCCGGAGACGTTACAATTGTCGACATACCGTCTGAGGATGTGGATCGTTCTGAAGACTCAGGAGACACAGATGCGTCCAGCGAATCAGAGGAGGACTGGCAGGATGCAGAAGAGGGACCGGCAGAGGAACTGGAGTAGTTCTCGCGCCCCATGGCATTGGCAAGAGAGATCAGTCCAAGGCGCTGATATCTCGGTGGGGGTGTATTCATACGATGACGAACGGGCACTGTCTTCAGTCATAATATGTTCTCTTCCTGTAGGCTGCCAATTGTACCTCTACGCACTTCTAGGGACGTGTTGGACGTGTTCGTCTTTCGACTCTATCTGTGTCTGTGTCTATCTCATATCCGAGCCGACGTTAGTGTACATCTGACATAGGAATCGATACGCGACTTGAGTATGACACACAGACCAGGTCCGGGACATATGCGCCATGGCACTGTATCAACACTGATTATAGAGCCTCCTAATCGTACACGATTATCATCATTCTGCAGCAAGACTCATGACGAAAACAACCGGCGAACGGGCTAGCTTAACAGGTTTCAAATCTCAAACATACGAGGATCGCACCCTCCCGGAAGGTCCGCATGCTCCGGAACGATCGTCCTCTCCCGGTGACCGCTCCTGCGGGAGGATTTGAACTTAACGATGGCGTCGGTCAACAAAGGAAGCGCGCCCATGAACGCGTCGATGTCCAGCTCCGAATCCTCAGGCTGGTGGGTGTCTTGCACGTGTGCACGGGTGTCACTGCGAGGGGCCCGAGTCTGCGCGGTTCCCGACTCGGGCTCGCTATCGTCAGACTCGGAGAAGTCTCCAGGCCACCGCGGGCTAGGTTGTGGGTCGTTTTCGAAGACGCGAAGGCGAAGGCGACGCAGAGACAGCTTGGCCAGAGCGGAGGCGAGGGCAGTCTGTCATGCGCAGATGGGGTATGTCAGGGAGGTACTGCAGAAGAGTCAGCGTGTCGCGCGTGCTTACCAGTGCCGCACCCGCGTCCAGCGGTGTGTCCTCCGTCTCGAGGTCAACGTTGAGGACAAGGCTCTCCAGCCGAGACGAAGCTGGTCCAAGGAGGATGGTGGGAAGGCTGTGCGTAGGATGCCCGAGCAAAGAAACGTCGCCTTCTAGTTTGAGATGCGTCGGCTGGGCACAGGAGAGGACAGCGGAGAGAAGCTCGAGGTGGCGATCCGTCATCTGTGTTGTGAAAGCTATACGCGAGATATGGCAGATGGGGCCGAGGAGGTAGAGATCAACGAGGGACCCGACATATTCTCCGAGATGCTGCCAGGTCCTGGGACCGCCCACACCCTTCTGGCTGCCGATGTTGAGCGCGCGGTGTTGATGTAGACGCTCTATGTCCTCCGGATACCGGATATCCTCGACGTGGTCTGTCTGAACGGATAGACGAGCGAGGTTGGGGTATGCGCGGATGTACGGAGCCACGAGGGGGAAGTCGTCACGCTCAATCGTGAGACGGCACATGTTGGGGTACACGTCGGTGAAGACGGGGAGGTCGGAGGCGGTGAACCAGCTCTCGCAGGTGAGTTCCTCGAGCGTCGAGCGCCACTTCGCGAGAACGGGAACGGGGTGGAAAACAGCCCAGTCCTCGTCGTCCAAGCCCTGTTCAGCGAACCAGTTCTCGTCGCTACCCATCCAGTTGAGGGAGATCGAGATTAGGTCGGACTTCAGCGCTTTGAGGAAGATCCAGGTGAGCTCGCCGGCAGAGCATACTCGGAGCCGTCGGAGAGAGGTCAGGCCAGCAAGGGTCTCGAGTAAGGAGGGGCAGAACTCAAAGAGCTCCTCCCCTTCGTCTATCCAAAGGCTTTCAAGGCGGTCCATTTGAGCGATGGAGCCCTCGAGGGCGCGCAGATCCTTGAGCGAGAGCCGGGAAACGCCGATGCGAAGCTCTCGAACGTATCGAGCACGCGCATGGGGCTGAGGCCCGAGGAAACGCACGAACTTGCCGACATCACGTGGGTAGGACAGGTTGACAAAGTCGTGCAGCACACGCTTGGCTGCTTCCTGGTAGAAAAAGCGGCACGACTGGATGAGCGCAGCGCAGGTTTGTCGGTCTGACGACCACGCAATCTGGCGGAGTATGTCCAAGTTGAGGGGTAAGGTAGAGGTCATCGTTCTCTGAGAAGAAGTACGTGTCAGAAGTAGCGCATATAGTCGACGTAGTGAAGGTCTTACTGGATATATGCGCTAGTTTGGCACCGCGCACTGGCAGTAGCAATGTGAATTGCAATGTTCGTTCCCGCAGCACTATCAGGGGCGAAGAGACAGAAAGAGGTAAAGCGGACGGCGGTACGGGGATTGTCTGCGTTGTTGGTGGTGGAAGAGAAGAGAGAGGCGAAGGGCGACGACGCGTCGTCCTCGTAGTCGAGCGCCCAGTTACACGTGACGCTCCGTCGACTAAGTCGCTGACCGCGACTCGCGAGCACACCACGAGCCTTGGCGCGAACTGGACAGTTGCGATGCTTTGAGACGGGGTAGACTCCCTGGATGTTCACGTCAGTGTCACCTAAGTATACTTAGTGTAAATCCTTCATGCCGAACGATGTTCAGATCTGACCTTGCGTTGTTCCAGCCGCGCAGACTCCCGAGGCCACAGGACTATACAGGATGCCGATTGTGCGTCGAAATCATGGTTAGACTTAGGTGGTGCGATGAGTCTTTGGCATCGAACAACGGTACGCGTGTCTGCCATCCCAGAGATCGCGCTGGCACTGAGGAGCCCTCGGAAGTGTGGTCGAAGACTGGAGTCTTCGACACGGCCGGAGTTTTGGCATAGCAGCTCGGCAGCAGTGACGCGAGGATTTCTGAGAGTACTAACTTGCAAGAATGCGAACGAGAGACTCACTCGCAAATTGAGATCAGTGGTCTTCGGCGCCGGACCGGCTCTCCGGACCGGACAACCTCAAGTTGTCCGCGCTCAACGTCGCTAACCTTGGACTCGAAGCTCGCTACTTATCCGACAACAGTACTGTGAGTAAGGCCATCTTGTACGTCTCTTTAGCGATGCACCCTGGAACTCTACTGACAGAGATATGTGGATGTACTAGTTCGTAGCTTGCATTAAAGCCCGGCCGAGACCGACGGCACGTAAGTGGTACCAGTCGTACTCAATACGACTGGATCTCGGCATCCCTTGAGAGTTCTGGCGGAGAGAAGACAGTCGCGGTGGTTGTTGCATCGGCACTTCGCACGTACACGGACACGAATGCATTCCCGGGAGGAGAAGAAGGGCGGTGCCTCCGAGTCCTTCAGCTTTGCAGCCTTCGTCGATCCACTTGGTGTGCCCTTCGACTAGCGTCGACTATGGCGTTGAATTGGCACGACCCAGGCGAAGACGCGACTACTACGTCCCTGAGATACCCCGGCTCGGATAGAGCGGATGAATGGACGGGCGGTGGGTGCAGCGTTGGACAAGGCTCGGGCGGCCGCGCAGGAGCGTTGCGAAGCGGTGCTGACGCTCTGCGTCGGAGGTTGTTTTCATCGCTGTTCTCGAGGTTACCAGATGAACGTAAACCGGACGTTTCAATACGGTGTCCTGCAGGAAACGCACCGGCAGCCGGAGCCGTCTTCGCCTGTCGTACTCAATGGATTCGACCCGGCACGTTCCAGCACCATCGCGCTACGAGTACAAGTTGTCCAAGGTCGCCCGGGCCTCTCGACAACCACCGCAACGACTGGAAGACTCCGCCACGCTCTCCACACCATCTCTATGCCGCTCCGTCGAAGTCCTTTGTCACCCGCTGTTTTCCTCGCAGAGACAGAGCTAATGGCTTGCGGAGAGCGCTCACCTCAGGGTATCGGCTTCGCTTGCCGCTTGACAGCAGAGCAGGACCGGATCTCAAGTGGTCCGGGACGTCTGAGTGATACAGCCTTCCGCCCCTTTGAGTATGCAGCGAATTGACGACCAAAACGTCCTACGCGAGAAGATGTAATTGCTTCAGCGGGGCAAAGGGATTTGACGGTGAGAACCATAGTGTCAGCTAGACCTGCACAAACGAGAGACTTGCCTGGTCTTCCAATGAGCTTGACGCTCCTCGTCACCGCGACCGTCATCCGACTGGGAAGGACGTCCTGCGCCAGAGGCTCGGTGCCGCGACGATAGCTTTGCCACCGTCACAACAGGATCATGGTGCCAGACTGCGGCCCATGGTTTGACACCTGCCAGAAGGAACGTAAGCCGGGCGTTTTGTTACCGTGTTCTGCAGGAAACGCACCGGCAGCCGGAGCCGTTTGAAGTTCTGGGCGCAAGGAGAGCACGGATATGGCGGAAGGCAGTTGCTTCCGTCCTTCTGTTACATACGGGCCACGGCGAGCACGAGACTTCAGACTCCAGAGCATCATAGGCCGCCACTTGTTCCACGTTGCGTATATCTTGGAGCTCCTTCGACGAATCACACAGGGACGTTCCACTGGTCATGGATGACGCTCTGAGCAGCGACTCGCGACGTCCGTGGTCATCTCTCCGCGCAATCAGCGAGGTCGGACTCCTGTCTCCGGCACCGCAATAGAGTACTGTCATGGGAAATTGTTCCATAGGCAGTAACTACTAACCGTGACGGCGCTCCCCGCTCAACACCCGCTGGCAGCTGACAGGTACATCTGCAGTGAAGTCATATTGATCTTTCAGTTGCTGTCGAGGACAAATCCGCAAGAACATACCGCCTTGCCGTTAGGTGGTTTTGATCGTGGGTGACCTCTCCTTCCACGGTACGCGTGCACGTCCTAAGTTCCGGGCGTCGTGCCCCTGTGACGTTTACGGACGTCGCAGGCTATTGTGCTCATATACACCGCACGACCGGCAGCAGACGACGAAGGAGCTAGTGATGCGCATGAGCGAACGATGAACGATTGACGAGGGACAGACGGAGGTTTGGACGCACTTCACCGGCCAATCGGAACCAAACCCGGAGCAGGAAGTACTGAGAACCACACCACCTCTCCGCGTTACCACAGCCACTTCCAGCTTCCCTGTACCACGCCCCGACGCTTGCCTCTCGTCACAGCGAGGCTGAATCTTTGCTGTCGCATTTCCACCACGTCGGCGACCCGCTAGTTGAAGAGGTGTTGCTGAGGAATGAAAAAAGGTCAGTATCAATAGGAAGTTCTGAATGGTGCAGGGCAGAGGCTCCTCAGGTCAGTTGTTCCTCCTTGTCCGACGCACTCACTCGTTGACAGCCTATCTGCGTCGCATGATGCCAATTCCAGCGACATTTCTTCGCGCGGCGATTGTCTCGCCTCCGGTACTACAGTATCCTGCCATGGAGTCCTGCCGGTCCTGAGAACTGTGAGATGGGCGAACCGAGTAACTCCACGGACAAGGTGCCTTGTAATGTTCCTCCGGAAGACTCTGCAGTCACAGACGTGTCAGAAGCAACTGCAAAGACAGCGTGAACGCTGATCACGGCGAACCTGCGTGGATAAAGGTGTTCTAAATCGTCTGTTATGTGACGTAGAAGTACCTCGTAGGTATTCTGTTTCCGAGATGAACCTAGCTTCAAAGATCATAAGCATCGCGAAGCGGACGAGAGAGGCTGGAACATACCGCGGTGCCGTGATACACTGCACCCGAGAGACAGCATGAAGGCGGAGCGCGGCAGATGCACTGACAGCCCACCTTCTCGACGTTCTTGCTCCACTCATTGTGCCTCGACGACGCATCTCCCAGCTTGACCTTGTTGCACGAGACTGCGAGAGCTGTTGTCATCAACAGGGTCCGAGATGCGGCGT
The DNA here is from genome assembly GCA_016618145.1 of Sanghuangporus lonicericola. Taxonomy (NCBI): domain Eukaryota; kingdom Fungi; phylum Basidiomycota; class Agaricomycetes; order Hymenochaetales; family Hymenochaetaceae; genus Sanghuangporus; species Sanghuangporus lonicericola. The sequence goes on along the minus strand of WJSG01011771.1, from coordinate 19,229 downwards.
CCAATGGCAGCCTCAGAACGGGAATGGTGAGCATCTATAAAAGAGGGGGAGGACAGGAGGACAGGCCTCAGGTCGAACACTCAGCTCGTCCCCTACAAGCAACTGCACTCGCACTAGCCTTTCCACTCATCGCCCATATCACCATGGTCTTCTCCCGCGCTCTCATTCTCGCGGCTCTGCCCCTTCTTGCGGTCGCCACTGCGATCCAGGGCCGCGGTGGCGAACCCTCCAGCGGAGCCACGTGCTGCAGCACCTTCGGCGAGGTAAGACTCTTCATCATCATCTTCTACGCGCCGTCAATGGCTAACTCTGCCCGTGTCTCTACAGTCCAGAGACCCTGCCATCGCGAGCCAATTGGGGGCCCTCGGCATCATCCTGAGCGGCCTCGACGTGCTCGTGGGCCTGGACTGCTCCCCGATCACCGTCATCGGGAGCAGCTGCTCTGGCACTACTGTCACCTGCACGGACAACTCCAAAGTGAGTATCGGATTGTGCAGTCTGAGCGCGACGCAAGACTTGCTGATGATGACGTACTCACCTAGGCTGCAGCCGTCGACATTGGCTGCGTCCCTATCACTCTTTGAGTGGTTACAGGCTGTCGAGACTCGGACGATGATGAGCCGAAGGTACCGAGGCGTCTTCTGAGATAGTATATCTTGTATGACAGTCAGAACGAGGATCTATGATAATTGTTTGGAAGGTGAATTGGCTGAAGCGTGAGCCGCGAACGGGCAAGTGCGGTTGCTGAGAACGGGCACGACGCGAGATTCGACAGCTTACCTGATCCCTGACCAACTGCGCAAGTGTTCATGGCACCTGAACGTTCTATGAGAGCTGCACATTAGACACACTCTTCATACTCTTCAACCACTTCGCCGTCGAATTGATAGTAGATGTCGTGAAGCGAGTTCCTGGAGCCCAGCGCCGCATCTGGCAGATAAAGCGCGTAAACAGGACGCCCGTAATCCAGCCCACCCTTGCATTCGTGTACGTCAGGTTCTGCTTGTCGTATAGTTCACAGTTAATATTCTTGATCGCCGGTAGTTTGACGAGCATCTCACCCAATCTGTTCCACAGCTGTTCACGAGTCGGCCATAACACATCGTGATTCGCGGCATGTGTGACTTCACTCTCGATCTTGCAGAAAATGGAGCAGGACGCGGACGCTGAGAGGAGGCGATTGTAGAGCGTGACAATCTTGCATAGGTTCTGCCAGCTATCCGAAAGCTCTGCGCTCATGTCGTAGCCTAGGACGAGTGCGAGGGTGCGAAAGCCTAAAGGCGGGGAATTGCAGAATCTGTACTCTGTCGGCGAGAATCTGAGTTTGCTGCATAGGCGAGTCGAGGAGTAAGAGGTAAACGTACCCAGTGGAGCAGTCGAGTCTAGTATAACGATGAAGTCCTGATACAGTGGTGGTGGTCGCTCCTCCTTCCTCCCGTCCCCAGGTGCTGTCTGCGCTCAGCGCCTGATGACTAAGCACGCCTCGAGGCTAGGCTACGAGCCTCTCCTTCTGATCCTCACTGTACCTGCCCCGGCTTTAGATTGATTGTAGGTCTTTCCGCTCGATGGGCCCAGATGACTCTCCTGCATAGGCGCTATCTAAGTAGGTTTCGTGGTAGACGCTTGTACCTTAAATACAGTCTGCCGAAATATTACCCCTCCTCCTCCTCCTCACGCCCCGTTCTCCCCACTCCACCGGACATCCGCTCAGGGCGGTACACGCGGAAGCAGACAAGACACAGAGGTTGAGGAAGGCGAAGAACGAAATCGCGAGGTTCAAGTCCGACCACTGAAAATGTCGAGGTCGGGGATTCTCGGTGACGACGGAGGTAGAGGACGGGCCCGCAACTAGTTGCAGACATCTATGGCAGCTGAGGTCGACTCCTGGCAGCTTCTTGACGCGCTTCGTAGATTCTCTTGCGGCGCCACTTGAAGAGTTCTGTGGTGTTGGGGATGTAGAACATCATGGAGCAGTGTTCCGTGTTGATGAAGTATACGTACGGCGTGATCGTGCACACTATGGTATATGTTCCCTGTCTTCGTCTGGACTTCCCTCCCTGTCGTTGTCGTTGTCGCTCTCGTACCGCGCAGCCTCGTTATAGTGCAGCTGACTGTAGAGCGGCCTCTTCGCGTAGAGAGCCGGAACGTACTGCTCTTGCGGCTGCTAAATGGCTATCCCCGAGCCTGAGACGGGTATGCTGCCGCTTAAGTTGTCACCTACCATCTATGCCTAGATGGGTACGCTGCATACAAACCCTGCAGACGTCTTCAGGCTTCAGGAATGCTAACGAGTATTCGCGCGGTAATTGTGATCAATCGCACTTCTCAGGTCGGCACGCTCCAGACAATTCACCGTCCAAGTTTCTTCAATCCATTCCGATCTCCGACTGTCATACATGAATACCGTGGCACATATCAGACGCATCCGCCGCTCGACCCGCCGCTGCACAATGTCCTTCAACTACAAATCTCACAACCACGCCTCAATACATTCGCCTCGTCATCGTCTCATCAACCTCTATCCACTTAGACGTTGATGGGGATGCAGTCAAGGGCAACGAGGCCAGCCTAGTAGGTGAGCACAAGTCATCATCAGCAGGCGTTGGGTCGCGCTCGGACGTCCTGCACATTAAGACTCACGTGGGAGTTGTCGGTGCAAGTGACAGTAGTGGCATCCCCGCAGCCAGAGCCAATCCCGATGACGGTGATCGGGGAGCAGTCCACGCCCACGAGCCCGGTGACGTCCTCCACGCTGATCCCGAGACTCGCCAGGAGCGCGGCGATGGTGGGGTTGGTGGCCTATCACAGCAAGAGCGTAGTTAGCCATCACATTGGATTGCGCTCGGACGATCGTGAGTCTCACATCGCCGGTGCTCTGGCAGCACAGGTCAGCGGCGACCGCAAGAAGGGGCAGAGCCGCGACGATGAGGGCGCGAGAGAAGAACATTGTGATGTGGGAGATGAGTGGAAGGCGAGTGCGACTGCAGTTGCGTTGTAGGGGACGAGCTGAGTGTTCGACCTGAGGTCTGTCCTTCAGTCCTTCCTCATTTATATGTATCCAATGGCCGTCCTCTTCGCAGGCGTCCATTACACCTCGCACCTGTTGACGATAACAGTTGTCGCGTCGTATTGTGAAATGAAGGCCGAGAGTCGAGCGAGGGGGGGTCGAGAAGCAAGGAGTGGAGCGAGAAGGACGTGGAGGTCGGTGGTCAGCGCATCTCTCGTCGCTCCGCCTTCGCGCTATCTTCGGGTGCGGTACCGCGGTGCGTTGTGCCTTCGTACATCTGTCCTTCCCTGCTCGCTTCGTCCGGCTCATGTCCGCGTCTTGCAGAGCTCATGACGCTAACATGATGCAAGATGCCTCGACATAGGGGCGTGAAGACCAGATATCTCGCGTCAGGATTCTGCACGCCGCGTCGTCGGGATCGTCAGTATTGTTGTTATTTTCTGGGATGGTTATGACGTATCTGTAATTTCCAGCTCGCAGGAACATCGTCTGCGGAGATGCTGGTATTGCCCGCCGTGTTACTGCATGTCGATTGGAGTGCATCGAACGGGCCGTTCGAACCAATCGGCCCTCTTCTGCAGGGCTAGTACGGAACCTGAACATCTCCTGTTCTGCAACTAGCGGGCTGGCGCCGCTGTAAACGGCCGATGACCAGCAATCAGCCTGCACAACGATGTGCGAGAGTGGGGATGTCTGCAGGGAAGCTGGAAATAGTAGGAGACAGTGCGGAGGGGCGGGTTCTGATCCACTGCCTGGTCTGGTCAAACCCTCTGTACATCCGCTCTTGACCTCTATCTTCCTGCTCGTTCGTCTGGTCAGGGGGAACGGTGACGATGAGCTCAACAGGGGCAACCGTCGGAAGGATCTGTGCGGTAGACGGAGAGGTCAACGTTTAGGTTCACCAAGCAGCAAGAGTCGGTAAGTTCTGCTGTTCCTCCGGAGTCCGGACAAGCCTCATTTATGGCGGTGACTTCATTGCAGATGTGCGTGTCAGCCAGCGGGCATTGAGCGGAGAGCGCTGTTGCTGCGGTGAATGGGCGTATTACCCATGACGTGCTGGGAACCCGAGGCTGGGGGTCGCTGATTGCGCGGCGGGATGACCGCGGCCGTCGGTGCGCAGAAGGTCCACCCCACCGTGTCGTGAACGGTGAGGTACGCTGAAGTTCTTCGATCTCGCTCGAAGGTGTGCGGGCACACAGAGAGGACGCCTACAAGGCGGAGAGAGGGATGCAGCGAGGGCGTGCTGTGGAAGGGGGATATTAGTGAGACAGCGCTTGTAGCGTCGTGAGAAGACGGCACGCACCAGGAGGGATAGAGTATCTACTTCCCGATCTTGCTCTCCAAAAACAATCTTGACGCCAGACGCGATGCCCACGACTTGCGGAGGGGGGTTGCGAGAGAGTGCTTAGGGTTGGTCAAGAGGTCCCCTTTGCATTGAATCGTGAGATGAGAGCGGCCGGCCGTAGGCAGGATGAGAGATCTAATACCGAGGTTCGTAGTGTTAAGATCGGTTGAGCAGAACTTCGAAGATGTGAGCTTCGAAGTTGATGGGAGCAAGTCGCAAATGTATGGGCCAAGTTCTGCGCGAGGACAACCATGAGCATCATGTACAAAGCTGTCTAAGCGAAAACCCACCGTACAAACTAAGGGACGGGCTATCTCAGTCGCCAAGGTTATGTAGGAGGAACTTGATAAGGGCGGAAGTGTGTGATTTCCTCCCTGGCGGTGCCGGCTAGTGAGCTTCGTCGACTCGGGGACCTTTCATGTAGCGCCGTCAGGTTATCCAGTAGACAGAGTCGCTGCACGATTCTATTGCTGTGAGCTCTTCTCCAGGCTCCGGAAGCGCACATCGGGGAGAGGTGACGGAGACCGCGGCGAGAATGTGACCGACGCGACCCGTCACGCGTGACCCCACGCGTCGCCGCCAACGATTCGTCCGAGTCAGATCCAGCCACGATCCAGCTCCCAACGCTGGCAATCCATGCATAGAGTCTCCAGAACTACACGATCAGTTCTTGGTAGCAAATTCACGACGAGAGCACGTAACGAGCGCACAGAGTCAACGGATCTCGTACATGCATGCTCCCGGCGGAAGACCCGAACCTGCAGTCTCCGGGACGATCGTCCTCCGTCGGCGACCGCTGTTGCGAGGGAATACAAATTCGACGATGGTGTCCGTCGGCGAAGGTGTATGGCCCATGGAAGCGTCGATGTCGAGCTCCTGGAGGGTGCCCTTGGCACGGGCACGAGGACCCTCCGGGGTTTCCGACTCGCTGTCGCCTCCGACTCAGAGGATTCATCAGGCAACCGCAGAGGCGATGCTATGCCGTGGTTCAGAACACGAAGTCAAAGCCGCCAAAGAGGGAGCTTGGCCAGAGCGGATGCGAGTGCAGTCTGGTAATGTGCAAGTCAGATGTGTCAAGTACGTTCAGAGGGCCGGCGTGGGGCCACGCATACTCACCATCGCTGCAGCTGCGTCCACCAGAGTACACGCCCGCCGGAGGTCAACCTTGAGGACGAGACTCATGGTAGCAGGCGGGATGATATTGATCCGCGGAGGATGACCGGAAGACTCCTCGTAGGGTGGCCGAGAAAACGGGCTTCGCCTTCCAGGTTGAGATGTGGCTGGGCATAGGTTGAGGTCGGAGTTGAGCGCTTTGAGAGAGTTGCAGGTGAGCTCGCCGGCAAAGTATATTCGTGGCCGTCGGAGCGAGGTGAGGCCAGCAAGAGTCTCGCCTAAGGACGGGCAGAACTCGAAGAGCTCTTCCCCTTCATGTATCCAAAGGGTTTGAAGTCGGTTCTTTTGAGCGATGCAGCCCGCGAGGGTGCGCAGACCCTTGAGCGAGAGTTGGGAAACGCCAATGCGAAGCTCTCGTACGTATCGAGCACGCCCGTGAGGATGAGGCCCGAGGGAACGCACGAACGTGTCGACGGCGTGTTGAAGGTAGAGGCGAACAAGGTCGCGCAGGATGCGCTAGGCTGCCTCCTGGTAGAAGATGCGGCACGACCGGATGCGAGCAGCGCATGTTTGCCGGTCTGAGGACCATGCGATTTCGCGAAGAATGTCGAAGTTGAGTTGTACGACTAAGGGCATTGAGCTAACAGTGTCAGAAACAGCGCATATAGTCGACAAGATGAAGGTTTCACTGATATATGCACGATATGTACATCAGATGCGGCACTGCCGAGCACTATTGCTATATTACGGACGACGAGAGCGAGAGATGTTTCCTTTCGCCGATGGCGGTATGTAGAAGAGAAAAGAGGTGGACGAAGTCGGAAGAGGCAGAGGGCAGAGGTTCAATGTGTCCATCGCGTGCCGTCGCACGTGACGATAGCGTCGGCGCCGCCATCATCCTCCTCAAGTCAGACGCGACTAGTCTTCATCCATCGAAGCAAGAAAGTCGAGAAAAGAGTGTTCCTGACGGAATTCGTACAGAAGAGTCTGGTGCTCTCCACGTATTCCTCCAGCATCCTCCGGAATGACCTGCCGACAGCGATAGTTGTCGTCTGCGAGGAGTTCGACGACGACATCTCCAAGAGACGGACACGCGTCCGTTAATTCTTGAAAAAATACGTCGATGTCCAAGTCCAGGAAAGTGCTCTCCCCGCGGCAGGGTCCGGAAGAGGAGAGGGCGGGAGGATTGTGTAGATACCTCAATATTGCATTTGGATCATCCTCAATATCATCCCAAGGGTCGTCAGGGGCCCCAAGACCGTAGCCGGATACACGTAAACGGAGGCGGCGCAGAGGAAGTTGTATGAGGGCTGCTGCGAGCATATTCTGCAGAGGACGATGAACGCGTCAGTAACGTGAACGAGGTCCATGGGACAGACATGCTTACCAGCGCCACACGCACATCGAGCTCTTTCTGCGCCCTGTCGAGATCAATCGCAACGACCAGGCTCTCCAGCTGCGATAACCCCGCTTCACACAGGATGATCTGCAGACTGTGCGTGGGATGTCCGAGCAACGCACCGTCGCCTTCCAGTTTGAGATGCGTCGGCTGGGCATAGGTGAGTACCGCGGAGAGCGGCTCGAGGTCGCGCTTGTTGAGGTACTTGAGAAGTACGACGCGCGGGATACGACACGTGAGACCAAGCAAATAGAGATCGGCTAGGGATCCGATGTATTCCTCAAGGTTTTGCCATGTCCCCGGACCGTCCACAGCCTCCTGGCTGCAGATATTGAGAGCGCGGTGTCGCGAACGTTCCTCGTAAGCCGGAAGATGAAAATCGAGAACAGGAGAAAGCTGGACGGAAAGACTGGCGAGGTTGGGGTATGCGCGGATGTATGGAGCAACAAGCGGGGAGTTAGCCCCATTCATGACGAGCCGGCGCATCCTGGGGTAGACCTCTGTAAACTTGGGGAGCGTTGAGGCGGTATCCCAGGCCTCGCAAGTGAGCTCCTCCAAACTCGAGCTCCACTTCGCCAGAAGGGGAACAGGGTGGTAGTCGGCCCATTCTTCTTCGCCCATGCCCTGACTCCTGAACCAGTTTCCATCATCATCGTCCCAATCGACTGAGAGTGAGACGATGTTGGACTGGAGGTATGTGAGGAAGTCGCAAGTGCGCTCGCCAGCACCAATGATTTGCAGTCGACGTAACGAAGTGAGGTCCGCAAGAGTGTCGGTCAGGGAAGGAATATAACAAAGGACCTCGTCCTCAATGACGAGACATTGGAGGCCCGTCATCTGAGATACGACGCGCTGAAAGGCGGACACAATTTCGGGAGAGACATGGTAACAACCTTGGAGTCGAAGATCACGTACATATGAGGCACGCTTGCGGGAATCAGGCCCTAAAAAGTGCACAAACGTCCCGACATCGCGTCCAAAATAGTCACGGAGGCGAACCGGGTAGTGCAGGAGGCACTTGGCTGCTTCCTGGTAGAAGAAGCGACATGTCGATACGAGAGCAGCGCATGTTCGCCTGTCCGAGAGCCACGCAATCTCGCGAAGTATGTCGATGTTGAGAATCGGGAGGGAGGACATCGAGTTCTGAGTATGACACGAACATCAGCAAGGGTGCATGATGTTGCGATTATGATGATCTTACTGCGATCATGGGTGTAGAACAGCTTGCGCAGCAGGAGCAGACGCAAGATGAGTATACGCCCCAAAGAGGGAGCGTTAGGGCGAGATTTCTTTGTGCGCCGTTGGTGGTGGAAGAGAGATTCGAAGAGATACTTAGATGGGTGCGAATCTTCGACGCGGGAGTCGAGGCGCCTGGGTACACGTGGCGCTCAAGCCGTGCGCGAGCTTCCCAGCGCCGGCGCGCCGTCTATGTACATACTTACTGGTGACCCTCGAGGAGTTGTTCAGTAAGTCCGGTCTCTGGTGAGGACATCGTGTCATGAGAGCCTGAGCTAGACTGATATTGCGTTCTAAGGTCCTGGACTGCACTCCCATGCGGAGTCAGGACTCGGACTCGATCCTGGAGGAGAAACTGCCAGCGAACGGCCGCCATGCTTCCTCTACCTTCGTGGAGGCCCGTGGCGCGCTAATCGACGACGCGTACGATCTGGATGAAAATGATACGGGTAGAGGGCGGCTTGGAACGTGGGTGCGGCGTTGAGCAAGCTGATTAAAGCTGAGGCTCGGAGTCGTCGTCTGAGGTTGACGCGGCTGGAGCAACGAGAATGATCTACTCGGTGTTTGTTATACGGCAAGCTCGTCTCGATACTGGCCGTCACCGTCAGGACTGATACACCTTGGCAGATACTTATTTTGTGTTCGCCGACGCCGTATCGACTGATTCTCAGTGCCATGCCTACGCTTCAACGGCACGGACTTCGCTTTCGGACAATCTACCTCGACACGCTTCGAAAAATTCACCGTCGAAATCTCTTCAAATACATTCCAATCTCCGACTGTCATACATGCATATATCTCAGAAGACGCATCCGCCGCTTCAACTCGGTGTCCTTCGCCTACAATTCTCAGAGCCAGGCCTCAATACGTTCGACTCGTCATCGATCCTTGAACCTCTATTGACTTAGAGGGTGACGGGAACGCAGCCGATGTCAATGAGCCCGTCCTGAGTGAGTACAAGTCGTTATCAGCAAGTGTTGCGTCGTGCTTCGACTACACATTCTGACTCACGTGGGAGTTGTCGGTGCAGGTGACAGTCGTCGCAGAGCAGCTAGAGCCAGTCCCGACTATGGTGATCGGGGAGCAGTCGAGGCCCACGAGCACATTCAGGTCCTGCAAGACGACGCCGATTGCGGCGAGGACTCCGGCGGCGGCGGGGTCACTGGCCTATAACAACGTCGCAGTCAACCATCAAACGTGTTCGGACGATGGTGAGTTCTGTGTATCCTCACCTTTGTGACGGTCTGGCAGCACTGCACCCCGCTGGGAGGGGGGCTGCCGCCGCGGCCTTGGATGGCAGTGGCGACCGCAAGAAGGGGCACAGCCGCGAGAATGAGGGCGCGAGCGAAGACCATTGTGATGTGGGAGATGAGTATGAAGGCGAGTGCGAGTGCTGTTGGTTGGTAGGGCGAGCTGAGTGTTCGACCTGAGGTCTGTCCCCCCGTCCTGTCTCTCCTTTATAGCTACTGACCGTCGTCTCCGCAGGCGTCCATCGCACCTCACACCTCGGCACCTGTTGACAACAACAGCTGTCGCGTCGTGTCGAGAAATGAGGGCTGAGAGCCGAGGGATAGGTGATGAGGAGCGAAGTGGAGCACGAAGGACGTGGAGGTCAGCGGCGAGCGGATGTGTCGCGGCTCCGCCTTCGCGCTGTCGTCGGGTGTGGTGCATCACGGTACCGCGGTATGTTGTGCCTTCGTACGCTTCCCTGTCCGCTTCCTCATGCTCATGTCCGTGTCCGCGTCTTGCAGAGCTTATGGTACCAACAGGGTACGAGATCCCTCGACGTCATAGGGGGATGAATACCAAATCCCTCGCGCGAGGCTTCTGCGCGCCGTCTGGTCGGGACCGTCAGTGTTGTCGTTATGTTCTGGGATGCTTCTGACATATCTGTGATAGCAGCGACTTCCGGCTCTTGTAGCACAGCACGCACGTTGCCCGCGGAGATGATCGTGTTACCCGTGTAGCTGCATGTCGAGTGGAGCGTATACAACGAGCCGGCATCTGCCCGTGTACCCTCTCCCCTCCCCGCACGGGTAACACTTCTCCCATCCTCCAACTAGCGGGTAGGTGCTGCTGTAAACGGCTCATTGCCAGGAGATGGGCTCTGCGTGACGATGTGCGAGAGCCGGGATGCCGCACGAGGGAGGCTGAGAATAGTAGGAGAAGGCGCGGAGGGGTGGGTGGTTCTCGGGCTCTGATCCGCGTGGCCGGGTGCAGTGCGTCTAAACCTCTGTACGTCCGCCTTCCACCTCTCTGTCTCTGCGCATCAAAAGCTCCTTCGTCTGGTCAGCTGGGACGGCTACGCGCACTCCAACAGCCAACGAGGTCACCCGACGTCACAGGGGCAACCGTCGGAAGGATCTGCGGGGTGGAAGGAGAGGTCAACGTTCACTTCGCCATTTCAACCAACGGCATAAGTCGGTATGTTCTGTTGTTCTGTCGGAGTCTGGACAAGGACTGAATTATGGCGGTGACTTCATTGCGGTTGCGCCTGTCAGCCAGCGGGCATTGAGCGGAGAGCGCTGTTGTTGCGGTGTAAGCCTGACTTAATTACCCATGACGTGCCGGCGCGCTGCGGTCGCTGATTGCGCGGAGACATGACCGTGAACGGAGGGCCATCCCTTCTTGAAACTCACCTGTAGATTACGTTGAAATCCCTCGCTCACTCGATACAGTTAGAGACACTACGAACGTGCATAACATCAAGTCGCGCGTCACAGAGTAGCGTACGCTGCAATGCGAAGGGTGAAGACGAAACTCGATGCGTATGTACTTCGCTCACATAGGTACAAGTACCAGTAGCATTTACGAGCATTGGGGTGTCTGTGTTGACGTCAGGAGAGATGGAAGCTGTCACGGGAACAGGACAATTGCGCATACAGACGGGCCCATCAAGCATCATGAGTAGTGATGCCCCACAAACCTATGGTAGGGGCAACATGTGTGTCTTGAGGTACTTGGCGCGGGCTCTTTCTGCGGTAACGTTTTGCCAAGGCCCACTCCCGATGAACATCATTGCGTCGACTTGCAGCGGCGAAGGGTGTCCGTCGACTAGATCTTGCACAAATGCAAGGATATCGAACTCGTTCAACTCGCACTCGAGCCGAGCGATCGACACCTCGGCCGACTCCGAGCGGCGAAGAACCATGATCATCTTCAGATCCTGTAGACGGGGCATGGTAAAAAGCCATAGTTTCAGATATTCCTAAGTGAGTTGTGTGCGCTCGTCAGCTCAAGTCCCCACTCAGAAGCCAAGGCTCGCAAGAACCTTACTAGAGATGTACTAGTACTCGAGTTTGCGGTGAGCCTCATTGTACGCGAACCCGTCTGCGAGGGCCAAGCGACCACATGTCCAACTGCTCTCTACAGTGTAGAATGAGATGAGGAATATGAGAGATGAAGCATTCAAGTTCTCAATCGCTCGTGAGATGCCACGATTTGGTTGCTACACCCAAGCGCGCGGCAGGGATCAATTCTGTGTGAGTGGAGGTGATCGTCAGAGTCAACGGAGAGGTGTGGGAGGTTGTGGAATATGTGAGCATAGTCATTGAGTGCGATGAGGAAGTCCTCGTCGCGTCTGATCCTGAGTCGACGAAAGTTCGGGATAGAGAGCGACAGAAACAGCGGGGTCAACGGAGCTGAACTGGAAGCCGCTTCTACAAGTCCACTGGAGGCTCTCCAGGCTATCAGAGAAGCGCTTCTGCACGGCGATCCGGGTGGAAGCGTCGCCCCTGCACAGCGAGATATGGGAAGTGAAGCTCGGCACTAAAGATCTTCGACGGAAGGACCTCCAAGAGTTCACAAGTGATGTTCCCGGCACTGGAGAAGCTGACATGCTTGAAAGAAGTGAGAGCGACGATTCTCTCTCCGAGGTCTGGGCCATGTACCAGCAGGGGCTTGGGGGAGGTGATAATCAGGGTCTCCAGGTTGTTGGCCCCTGCAAAGACTGAAGCAAGCCGAGCCCTCATCTCGGTGGGTATTAAATCCAACCTGAGAGATTGAGTCGGCGGGCATGTGGCAGGCGTGTCTCGTCCTCCGCCTGGAGGAAGTCAGGGAACGACGTCCATCTTTACTCCGATGCAATGCGGAAGCAGATGACGCGGCGGTAAAAAATCACCTTCGCTCCTTGGTAGTTGAGGAGCTTGCATGTCGCCATCAACGAAGTCGCAATAGCCAACGGATCAGACACGTCGGAGAACGTCGTACTTAAATGAGTTTCGGGGCCATCTCAGGAGGTTGGCCACCACAACTGGTTGCGACTGTAGACATGTTCAGTAGATGCAATATTCCCACTTCGCACTTTAGTATACCTTGTGAGAGTTGCCGTGCTCCGAAAAGGCGCAAAGAGGTGAAAGGAAACTGCGACTTGGGCGTAGGAAGTACGCAGCGCGCCTATCTACTAACGTCGGATGCACGGGCCGAACCCAGTGCTTATCAACTTACTTACTGAGTAAGTTTTGGTAAGTACCGTGACTGCTGGGAATTGCGCCGAGTCCTCATGCCTCCTCCTTGTAGCTTTCGTCTCTTACCTGGGCTTTCTATGATGCTCCAACATCGCGCGACGACACGCGTCCGACGACATACTTTCCGCACAACTTCGCCTCCAGCCTACGCACGGAGAACCATCATCTTCGGAGAGCGACGACTTTCATCTTGGGAGTAGCGAAGCCAGAAGGTTTGCGCCTCGAGTGACTTGAGGTGTCGGCACGGTGTCGGTGTACAATGAACCGGCGGAAGGATGCGAAGATGCCCGTAGGCCTTATGGCTCTCGATGTCAAGTCACCGTATGCAAACGCAGGATAGTAAGAAGGGTCCAATGGCGAGACAGAGCCGTGCGCGGGTTGTAGAAATGTACGTATCTGCAGGAATACCTACACCAAATGTTCTAGCTGATCACTTGTTCTCTGGGTAGCAGATGGCGGTATCAAGATGTACGACTGCTCTGTCATAGTCATCGGATTCAGTCACAAACGGATGCAGATCCTATCACGTATGTACGGCGGGTCAGGATAGCGAAACAATACCGGGGAAGTCGGTGAGTCCCTAAAGCCGTCAATCACCTCTGCGCTCTCCTCCAGCTTCAATTCAGACACGCGGTCACTCAGCGAGTCCAAGCCCAAGCTCTCCCGTGTGGTCATCGCATCCAGCCAGTCGCACGACCGTCTCGGTGGCGATTCCGCCACGGTGAGTCCCGGGATGTACGGTGCTGCGACGACAACATACCGCACTCTATTCGGGGCTCGCTCGTTGCGGATGGCGAAATACACAACCTGGACCTCCTCATTGACCCGTACGCCGTCGACCTCTCCTTCTATCTGTGGGTCGTAGACGTCGTAGATCGGGTGGGTGAAGCACGGGAGGAGTGTCCGGTACACCATCGGCGACAGCGCCATGAGCTGCACCCGGAGTCCGACATGGAGTGGCTGCGAAGGCTTTATCGGCATCTCGTATTCGTGGGCGACGATGGGGTGCACTGAGATCGGCAGCGACAGTGTGGCTTGCCTCTTCCACCGCGCATACAGTCGGAGAGGCTTTGAGGGCGCCGGGGAAGTCATGTTCGATGGGGTTGCTGCCGAGCATCCAGGTGAATATGCGTTCTCGAAAGCTTTACGTTTTGCTCTGTAAGAGGATTTGCGGAGCGCTGATAATCGTCCTCTATCGTACGCATCGACGACAGCTTCCAGTTGATCTCACTGTCTGGCAGGAACGCGCGGCCAGCCTGGCCGCCCAAAAACGAACATACGAGTCAGGCTCTCGACTGAATCAGTTCACTTCTTCAATCGGCCCCCGTTGTCCCGTAGGTTGTTCTGTTCCCTCGTCTCACAAACCGGGAATCTGGGATTGATGAATGCTTATACAGAGACACGTTGACCGTAAGTGAGCTAAGATTGGTTCCCATCGACTCAAAGTTGCGCATCTGGATATATGCTCTCGAATGCCCAATTTACGTTACACGACCGACGTCGAGCGCGGAGCGCCCACGGAATCCTGATGATCCACCACGATGACCGCTGGCTCATGCCTTTCGTCGGTTTTTAGAGCACGGTACGACCCTTTATGCGGGCTCGATGTGGTCCGAGGCTGCCGGTGAGTGTCGAGCGTCGAGTGTGACAAACATTATGTGGTCGTATGGCATTCTAACGATAGCACCAGACTCGACACGACACGGGTCTCGAGGAAGAAAGTTTTCTTCGGGACCGCGAACAGGAACGCGCATGCCTGCAGGCCACAGCATGTTCGCACCTTGCATGCTTTGATGGGGTATATTTTCCTCACGTGCGCGGGCGACACCTCGACGCCTTGTATAAGGCCTCCTTGTCGACGTCGTCGTCCTCTGGCCCTCCACCTCAGGTTGACTGGACGAGGTGCCCGCCCTTGGCTGCAAGCATGGACACCACTGACACAGGTGAGCATGTTGTCACTTTCGGCTCTCATGTATTGTGCTGAGCGCGGTCATCGCACAGTGTCGAGTGGCACGCCTCCTCCCACATTGAACTACGACGTGTTGCTGAACGTCGTCGCCCAGTCGGAATCGCGTCAGACGGGTTTGGCCATGATGCACACCTGTCGCGTTCTCTACCACAACGCGGCGCGTATCCTGCTCCGTGACCCTGTCCACTTGTCAACCGAGCGAGGTCTACTCTCTTTCCTCTACTTCCTGAGAGGTGCGCCCCAGTCTCGCCCTCGGCATGTGCGAGAGCTTTCGTTGCACATGTCCGACATACAGCCAAGGCTAGCGCAATTATTTAGTCGCGTATGTACGTGCATGAAAGGCCTAGAGTCACTGACTATGACCTCTCCGGAGAGATTCCTCGGCTCGGACCCGTGCCTCGTGGTTGGCCTGGCGAAGCTGAAGTCTTTGACGCGCCTCTCGCTCTCCTATTCGGGGGAGCAGACATGTACGCTCCTACGACTGCTGCACGCCCCCCTCAAGAATGTTTCGTTGCACTGGGGATACGAAGACTACGCCATCGGGAAGATTTTTTGGGAGACGATCGATGAGGATGATTGGCCAGAGCGTCATCCCACTATCCTCCTGGAGAACTTCGCAGACACGCTGGAAGAACTCACCTGCCAATGGTGGTATACCTGTGAGGACTACACGCGTCCCCGACGGACGTTTCCCCGCCTCCAGCACCTGGTCATCGAGGATGTCGGGATGTTCTACTTAGCCCCGTACGTCCAAGCATTTCCCAACCTCGCTCGTATCTCCGTCCACTCCTCCAACGACGATAACACTTTCCGCGATGAGGTGGACGAGAGTGTGGAAGACAACCACGAGTTGAACGTCGCTCGACAACTCCTTCCTACATCCGTTCACGGAGGGACCTGGGAGCATATGCAGGAGTTCGAGGGGTCTTTCGTCGACTTCTACATCTTCGGGCTGGCATGCCACATCCCGCGCCTTATCTTGAACGCCAGCTGTTCCACAGCTTCCGGTTATCTACCCTTCCTCGGCGAGACCCTGTCGCACACGACCCCTGCATACTTGAACTTCACCACTCGCTCGGACGACGAATGCGACGGCCTCAAGTGGCTATCAACGGCGTTGCGTGACATGAACATCGAAGCCCGGTCACGTCTGAAGACTCTCGCAGTCGGCTTCACGTTTGAATGCTCCAGAGACGTCCCCGATTTGGCTGCGGCTATGGTGCGTATCTCCAACACGCCTTCCCCAGCTCATGTACTCACGAGCTTGTTCGACCGCAGGAAGACTTTGCCTCCGCCGTAGAGCGGACTTACGTTGTCGGCCTCCAACTCACAATCGTCTCATGCACTCCCTTTCATCTCACTCGAGATTTGGACGACAGCTGGACCGCCGCCTGGAACTGCTCGTACGACCAGGGGTACGACGATGCAGACTGGGACAGTGACGAAGAATCTGCTCGTGTTGTGCCGATGCCAAGCAGTCGAAGCGAACAGGATCAAGGGGCGCCGCGCAAGCCGCCTCCGCCTCTGACGGCGGAAGAGCAGATGGTGGAGGACTTCGACGTAGCGGCATACATGAAGGGTTTGGTCGAGGCACTCCCGTCACTGCGAGACGTCATCGTCATCGTCGAGAGGCCGCGCAACCGTGGAAGGCGCGTCGCAACCTCCACATGTGATGGATCGCGCATCGTCGAGTGCTTGGAATATGACAAGTGAAGACTAAAGTACTAGTATCCTTGCTGTGATGGTGATTCTTGCAGTTGCGTTCTCGCATGTATCTTGCGTAGTTCGCGTAGTCTGGTATGATATGAAGCCTCATTGGAACACTGAGGTCGCTTGACCTTATGCGGACTTGAAATTCATGAGACCTCTCGTACATGTGACTCGATACAACTCTGACTGAATGACTGCCCACCAGCTATGGAGTCCAACCAACGCGAAAGCGACATTCACCACCGAAACACCACACGAGAAACTGTGCACCAACAAAAGGTCTAAGGAAACTGCGAAACCGGGGCCACGTCACTCAGAACTCGAAGAGACTCCTGTCCAGACCCGAAGCGAGGTAGCTTCCACCGCTCGGCTCGATCTTCCGCTCCTGCCTGTGCTCGCGAGGTCCGTGTATGCGCACGATTGCGTCAGTGAGAAGCGGCAGCGTCTCCGTGAGCATCCACATGAAACCGTCGAGGTCGAACTTCGAGAGGGAGCGTTCGGCGAAGTTGTACGGAGGTGGAGACGCGGCGGCGGGAGGGACTCCTATGTACGGCCTGCTGGGGTCAAGAAGCAAGCCTTCGACGAGCAGCCGAAGGCGGCAGAGCGGGAGAATGGCAAGAGCGCACGCCAAGGTGTCCTGCGAATGGAGGCACGATGGCGGTGAAGTGAAAAGTCAGTGTTCGGCACGCGCATATATGCACCATGTATCGCGGACTCACCAAGGCAGAGCCGATGTCCATGTCTTTGTCTCGTGGCAGGATCGTGACGACGAGGCTCTCGAGGCGAGAGGCCCCATATCCGAGGAGAGTTGCGGACAAGCCCGTGTGCTGATCAAGGAGAAGGGTGCCGTCGCATGCAATCTTGAGATGGCGCGGCTTTGCGTGGAAGATGATGTCGGAGAGGAGCTCGACGTCGCTCTCTGCGACTAGGGGGTCGTCGATGCGAACGCGGTCAATCGCGCATGTCAGCCCCAATTGATACAAGCTCCCGAGATGACCGGTGTACTGCTCAATATGCCGCCACGTGCCTGTGCCTCGGGGGTCAAGCTGACGTTGGAGGTTACGCTTGCGGTGGTGAGCGGATCCTACGTGAGCAAAGCCCCCGAAGACGGCTGAGAGATGGGTGAGGTTCGGGTAGGCGCGGATGTATGGCAGGGGATCCGGGAAGTTGTCGCAGGTGATCGTGAGTTTGCGCATCTTCGGATAGACAGCGGTGCATTCAGGGTCGCCTGGAATGTTCAGCGTGCGCCCGCCACTGCACCTGAGCTCCGAGAGAGAGTGCGTCCACTTCGACAGGAAAGGGACGGGGTGGTATTGGAGCAACGTCTCGCGCTTCATTCTGTTGTCTCGGAAGCTCTGGTCAACCACCGCGCCCCAGTCGAGATTTATCGACGTGAGGTCGCAATCCAGATCGTTGAGAAGCGCGATGACGAGCCATCCGGCGCTACAGCTTCCCAGGTGCTGAAGGCTGGTGATCCGCTTGACGGCGTCCCCGATGTAGGGGTAGGTCTCAAGCGCGAGCTCTCCGTCGCTCATCTCCAGGGACGTCAGGCGAGTCATATGCGCGATGTTGTCAAAGAGTTGCTGGACCAAGTTCGACGAGAGGAGATTGAGATGGAGTCGAAGGCTGCGGACGTATCTGAAGCGTGTGTGGTCCTCGGCGACCAGGAAACGAAGGAATCTGTCGATCTGAGCGTCGCACCCGAGATACACCTCATGCTGGAGGGTAGACTTGGCGGCTTCGTGGTACAAGTACCGGCAGGTGAGCATGAGCCTCGCGCATGTGTCCGGGGGCGATGAGAATGCGACCTCGCGAAGAATGTCGTCATTGATAGAAGGCGTTATTGCTGCGGCCATGAGTTGGAAGGTCAGCTTTGTCCTATCCCGGTAGCGGTGGTTAAGGTGGTTAAGCTCAGGTTTGTATGACAGGTATCTCAGAGGGTTGGATGGAAGCAGGAAGGAGAGCGCAGTCAGCCTGGTGACGCGGCCGCAACAGTATGATTGACGCGTGCCGTCACATGCGTGACAGGACGCGGCGAGCAGAGGACATACCGCTCGCAAGCGAGTAAGTATCCGCTGGAGACACTGTTCATATCCATAAGTGTTCTTTTACAAAAACGTATCATGGGCGTATGCGTGATGGTAAGATTGGAGTCGTGTTGCATCGAGTTGTGCCAAGTTGTAACACTGGCAAAGGATTGACCAAGTGATCTGTTTGTTCGGGATAGAACCCAACCGCATCTCGCAACGACGGAGGTACAGACTGCAGACCGACGCTGGATATTTAGAAGCTGCCTGCCTGCTTGATCTAGTCGCTACCAACAACACGGCGGAAATGCCCACATTTGTTACTCTGCCTCAGTCCAGTGCTGCGTTGCCGGAGATTTTGGATCTCGACGACGGCCTCCGTAAGTGATTCAACGGCGCTCGCAAGCCTGCGAACATAGGCATCCACGTCGAACTCGTCGAGAGAGCGTTCGGCGGAAGTGAGCGGGGTATGCAACTCTCCGGTCAAGAGAGGAGCCTGAGTATGAGAGGGTGGCCTCAGTTCGTTTGCCGCAAGGCGGATGTGCAAACGACGCAGTGGGAGCCGGACCAAGCCCGAACAGAGATCGTCCTGGTGGAATCACAGATCCTGTTAGTGAGGCAAGCAGACAGTCGACGACTCGGAGCTCCAGGAACAGCACTTACGAGCATGGCGGCAATATTCTTGTCAGCCAGATCGCCGTGCAAATAGACGCGGAGGTCGATGTTCTCCAAGCGCGATGCTTCAGGCCCCCGCACCAGCTTCGCGAACCGAGGAAGGAACAGCTCACCGTCGGCTGCGAGCTGAATTCGACGCGGCTGCACATCCCGAAGCACGGCTGTGAAGTCCTCGAGACTCCCATTGCTGACACTATCCACGATGCGCAGGATCCCGATAGGAGCCTGCAACCCGAGTGCGTACAGTTCGTCTAGGGGACCCACGACCTCTTCCAAACTGCG
>WJSG01011768.1:0-10345 GCA_016618145.1 Sanghuangporus lonicericola | reverse complement strand
CCACCCTGCCCCACCCTCCCGCGTCGTCGCCGTGGTGATCATCGTGAATAAATATACACGGTCACCCACGGGTACACATTAACGTACTGTACCGCACCCAGGCTGAATGGTGTACTGAACTTCAGCCGGGATCAGACCGACCTCCCGTCAGGCGGTAGGTCCATCCGGGGACTGCCAGAGCACGCCCGCGCAGCCATCTTACTGTCAGTGACTGTGCTCGCAGTTCACGTTCAGGCATCACGGTGTTCACTGTGCACTGTTCGCAGCATGCATGCCCATCGCGTTACAGGAACGATGATGACCTGGCGTCCCGGCACCTCGGTCCTCGGTCGACTCGGACGCTCTAGCTGAACCGCCCGGTAGCACAGGATCGTTGTCCAGCGGCGCGAAGCCGATCATTGTGCTGCTGCACTGTAGTATGTAACGCTCTGGCTGGCGTCAAGTACTTACATAGAATGGACACGTATTCGCGCCGTTGCCGCTCCCTGTGTTGGTCATTCCCTTCCCTATCGTACACGTCGCAGCACTTCATCATGCCCAGTGGACCAGTGGACCATCTCTGACGAGCGTTGTCGACTCTCTGCCTGGGACTGATGAACATCCGCACGTACCCTGACTTCGCATCCAAGTACCACTTGATGAGGCGATGCCTACTAGACCAGACGTTCGAGCATCGCCGGGGACGTGGGTGTGTTATATGCAGCGGCAGACGTCCGCAATTTGTCACGCTGAGGGGAGAACAAAGCCGCAAGAATGAGACGTGCATGATTTGCGCATATGCTTAGCTTCGTGAAGTCTGTGAGTCCATCACACATACTTTCAGTAGAATTTGCGGGCTCACCTTGAAGCGGCTTAGTCGCCGTGTAAGCACGTCGTGAGATGTTCATCACGGAAGTTCGCGGCTTCATCAACAGGCACTGAATTATAAGGTAGCTCAGCTCATATAACAAGCAGATGATCTTGAGACACTCGAGGTCCAGGACGAGTGCCCTCGACTGCCAGTAAGTACGACCACCCCGTTGAGAAGACGCCTTCAATCTCCTCCGGTGACATCGGTCTCATCCGTGACAATCCTGGCCCTCGAAAGCTGCATTTGCCGAGAATCGCTGTCCGTCAAGCAAAGAGGCAAGCGAGTCGTCGATGAAGGTGTGGCTAACGCTCGTGGCGGCGATTGGGGCCACGTCCAGTCACGCGGGAGCTGTGCAGCTTTGCTCACCGCCACCGCCCTGCCGCGAACGGGAACAGCGAATACTACGACTAGTACTTACTGCACTCAGGTCCTGATCGAGCCCCGCCCAAACGTACCTGAGAAGCCGTCAGTACGTGTCAAGGAGAGCGCCTCTCCACTCCTCACCGGAGCAGCGGGTTCTATAGTGACACATCATCTCCACCGCGCCTACTACTGAGTTGCACTTACCCTCCGCCATATCCTGAATTGTAGCGCATCCTTAACCCTCTACGACCGTCAAGATGAACGATTCTGGCTGCGACGAGTGCTGCGCAGGTCTGTGCGGTGGATGTTGTGAGTAACTTCAATGTTCCAGCTGCGGTCACTCGTGCTCACCATCTGCAACCCTCCGCAGGTCTCATATGTACCGAGTCCCTGAACACGTACTGCTTCTCGAGTGCGTTCAAGACTCCCACGGACGAGTTACATGCATGCTCACAGCACTCCTTCAGAATCGTACGGCTCCGGGAGCACCACCAGCAGACAGGCAGGGTGCTGTGGCTCCTGTTGCAGCAAGTCCTTTGACGAGGACGACGAGTTCGCTGCCCGCCAGGCTGCTGCCGCGCCAGCGGTCAACCAGCAGCCTGCAGGGAGGAACAGCATGTCTGACAAGCCCCCTCCGAGCTCTACTGAGGCCAGCGGCGTTGCTACTTAGCATACCTACACTCTTTTGCGTTTTGTGAGTAAGTACTTCTCACTACGTCGGAGAGAGAGCCTCCAGTTGCTGACGGTGCCTTCACAGTATACTAGCTACGGCTCCCCTTCTCGATGGTTTCATGGATTTGCGTTTCTTGTTGATGCCAATGACTGCACGGATGTACTTATTTTCGCTTAATACCCTGGCACGCTGGTTGGCGAGCCATCTCTGCGAGTCGAGTACACCAGTGTCCGAACCCGGGTATCTCTTAGTTCAGTGGCATGCACTCTCTCATTAAGTATGTGTGCGGTCGATAGAGGCTCGAAAACCAGCCTGCGCGGATTGGTCCACCCTCGCGCTCGTCACGTATGTAGCCGCCGCCCCCGCGCCTGCATCTCTTCAAGCCAAGCTTCAAGCACCACGACCACCAGCAGCTCATTCATACCTACTCTACCTTTCGTCTCTACTCTACTTCACCTGATGGCACTGCGCATACTCTCCAAGACGCGCCCCAGACTCCCCACCGGACTCGCACTCAGCCCCAGCATACGCTGTCCGAATCCCGCCGCCAGCCAGACAGTAATGCTAGCGTGTCCACCATTGCCAAGTCCCGCCCGCGCCCTGCATCTGCACCCCGCGCGCACCCCGCATGTGCACCAGCGACGAAGACACTCGACGCAGCCCCCGCAGAACGAAGTCCAGGCCCAAGGCGGCAGCGCAGTGCAGTCCTTCCCGGACCCCGACCGGCCTGACCTCTTCTACCACCTCTTCACCCCACCCACCTCCCTCTCCTCGACCACGCCCGTGTTCGCGCTCTCGTTTCTGGCGACCCCGCCCCCCTCGATCCTGTCGTCTACCGTCCTCGGATGGCTCCCCGCGAGCGGAGAGGGAGACAGCGCGGGGCTGAATGACTTTGTCGAGAACGGTGCGTAGTTTCGGCTGGATATCGAGGAGGACACAGGACCAAGACGTGACGTGACTTTTGCACGGACAGAAAGCTTCCGCGACATCCTGCACGAGGCCGTCCAGTCCGCGCTGCGCGACGGCGCGGACGAGGTGCAGAAGAACGGCGCGATTCAGACGCGCGAGGGCTGGATGCACATCCACGGTGCGTTGAACGCTCCGTCTGTGGTCTGCAGGACCGAGCACTCACGCTTGCACCCCACAGACAGTCGGAACCTCCCCGCGCTCGGTCGCATAGGCGACCCCGACGACATCATCGCGTCCGTGCGCGTAGAGAACGGAGAGGTGAGCCGCGGCATTTATCACATATGTATGCTCCTTCCTTCCGCCGTCCTAACGCTGGGTGTATGCGCACAGATCATGGCAGAGACATACCAGCCGATGCCGTCGTACNGGGTGTATGCGCACAGATCATGGCAGAGACATACCAGCCGATGCCGTCGTACCGTCTAGCCACGTCGGACGGCGTGTTGCAGCTCACGGAGGGGCTCGCGGCGAGACTCACGGAGATTCTGGAAGCGCGTGTCAGAGAGGAGCAACGCTGAGCTCGCAGTGGCGCGGACTGGAGTGCTCCGCGAGCAGCAAGGTGTGTATGTTCTGCTGCGACCCTTCAGATCGAGATTGCTGAGCAGGTAAGTCTGTCCCTTCGTCGACCTGCCTTTCGCCCGAAGATCACACCCGCGCAAGGTCACCACCGGACGCCTCCTGCACGATGCTTGCCTCCCATCCACAAAGCAGTAGCACGAAACGCCTTGCGCAATCTTACCACGACGCGTCCGACCCACACGTACATATCTACGATGCCCGATGCGCATCGCAGAGCCCGCACGGAGACGCAAAGGTAGACAAAGTAGATATACGCAATGAGGTTGACCGCATATAGTCGATTCTAATGCCCGAATGGGTGTCGTGCGTTTCATCATGTCAACGTCGGATCGCAACCAGGTTCGTCCCTCAAGAAGAGATGCGTATTTACGATTCGACAAAACACAGCGGGCGCATATGATACATGGACATGACGGAAAACAAATGATACATCGGTCTGTAGTGCTCTAGCGACCGTATCTGCGGATAAGAGCAACGTTAGCTCTCGTGATCGCAACATCATGGAAGAGGACGTACTTCTGCAACTCCCACTCTCTGTTGTCCAGCGGACAGACGTTCCTCGTCTTGAGCCAGCGCGAGATGCAGTGGAAGTGGAACGCGTGCTGTGTGCCACATGAGCAACCGGCCGGGAAAGCGAGCAAAGGAGAACAAGGGACTTACGTTACAGATGCCCCACGCGGCGTTGCACTCCTCGCTGGTGGCGGACACTTGGTTCGCCTGGCAGTCGATGCCTGGAAGCAGACAAGTCTCAGCAAAAGCTCACAAATCAGCAGCGTATGATACATACAGAGATCCATGATGTGGTTCCTGCAGATAGCGCAGTTCTCGACGACAATGTCTGAGGGAAGATATAGGCTCAGTAAGCATGGCCACCCACGCACACGAGTGTGGCGTGCACTCACCCCAAGCCCACAGCGCAACAGCGTTCCACTGTCAATCCAAAATTAAGCACAGAGCATTGCGACAAGGGTCAGTACGACGTGCGAAAGAGCTAGGAGCAGGACGAGCGCACCTTCTTGACCTCGAACCGCTTCTTGTCGCCCTTGGCGTCCTCCTTGGTCTTGCCCTTGGGCTCGGCCGCGGGCACATCGACGTCCATCGCATCAGCCATGGCGGGTCGTGCGTAAGATATGTGAGAGCGTAAGATGCGTAAGAGTGAAGTGAGGACGGGTCGTCGCAGGTGCCGCGATGGAGGGAGGAGGCAGCCTGCGATCTCGCGTTGCCGCTGAGCGCGCCCGAGTACACCAAGTCACGTCGACGTGACGCTATGTATTCGTCCTGCGACTGTCAGTGTGACGGTCCTCACCGGGCAGGTCTTTCTTTCTTTCTTCTGCACGTCCAGCTCGCTCGAGGTTGTTCAGACGAAAGATGTCGGAAACAAAGCAGGAGCTCACGCAACAGTACTACGCCCGGAACCAGGCTGCGATATCTGGTCGGCGTCTCTCGTCTTTAGTCGACGCCTGCTGTGGCTGATCTCGGGCAGAGCTCTCAAGCCAACTGGAGTCTCTGAGATCGGGGCCCGCTACTCCCGAGGCCATCGAGAAGGTCGCCTTTGAGATCGCGAAACTGAGGAAGGAGTTCTCGGACGCGATCACCTTCCTCCCGAGCTATGATCAACGACAAGTCGACAAGGTGAGTCTCCTCAATATTCCAGTCGGCAAACGCAATGCTAACGGACATTTTTGGTAGCAACTGAAGGACCTCGAGGGCCAGCTTGAGTCCCTCCGGACTGCAGCAGCACCGAAGACCAAGTTCGCGTTCAAGCGGAAAGCTGCCAAGGCCGCTCCTGCCACTAGTACTCCTGCCACTGAGCCGACGCAGACTACACCGGCGGCCGTGCCACCGCCTGCAGACGTGCAAGCTACAGCGCCCACCTCCGGGCTCTCCATCTCTGGCCACTCCAACAGCTACCTGACGCTATCCTCCCTGTCCATCCCGTGGTCATCCGCATCTGATCTGACCATCTCCGACCTCGACAACTGCATCGTGAACTTCCTCCCCAGTCCGGACGCAGACGTCACCTTCACCGCCCTCCATGCCAGGAATCTGTCGAACACGGTGCTCGTGCTGCCGATCATCACTGGGAGCGCCCTCCTGCACGACATGAAGAACTGCGTGATCGCACTCGGGAGCCGGCAGGTGCCTGCGATGTCCTCACCGTGCGCGAGCGGATACTGACCACACATGATGCAGTTTCGGATGCACACCTCGTCGGACGTAGACGTGTATATCTCAATCGCCTCAAACCCGATCATCGAGCACTGCTCTGCGATCCGCTTCGCCGACTATCCGGCGTCCCTGAGGCGTTCACCTGCGGACATTGCCGTACGTCCAACTCGAGCAGGATGTGTGCTCGTAGATTGTCTGATCGTTGTGCCTATGCAGTCCTCCAAGAGCAACAGCAACTACCTGGCGGTGCAGGACTTCTCCCATATTCGCGCGACACCCTCGCCGAACTGGTCTGCTCTGCCGGCAGAGGCCGCGATTCGCGACGACCAGTGGCCATTGAACTCTGCTGTCGACGATGTCCTGAGCACGTTAGCTGAACTACTGCCCGTCCGTGGATAGCACTGCTTCGCGCCAACTTCGCGCGGTCACCTCCTTGATTGCTTCACGTTTTGTCGGATGATCACTGTTCATGGATACACGAGTACGTTTCCGGCACGGTGGATGGGTGAGTCTAAGTAAGTAGGCATAATAACGGCTCCGACAACCGTGCGTCGCCTCTCTCTCTTCCACCACATTCATTCAGCCGCGAAATATGAGCTGCATAATCATGCGAACGCGCACTACTTCAGCCTGCTTCCGCCTTCCGCCCCTTTGCGCAGTGGTCGCCATGCAACCCGGGTCCCGCAAACGAGTTGTGCACTGCCTCGAGAAGCGCATCTCTCTCACGTATTATTATCATCCCGACCCTTCGGCCCACTCAGCCTGTCCACTGAAGCTACCGAAGGAGCACCTCGTAGACCCAACCAAGGTTGTTGTTGCATGGATACTGCCTCGAGCGAGATCATCAGCTTGAACAATACGCTGTGCCGGCGGCGAACGGCGAAAGTGCGCTTACCAGCAACTTACCAGGCCTTCACAAAGGCTTTGCTGGCTGCATAAGCAGGCGAGTAACATAGATCTCGGCGCGGGGTGTGCTGCCCGTTGCAAGGCTCTTAGGCACACGACTGTGTTTCGAATCTTTACATACCTCTCTATCTTTGTCCACTTGCTTGTGCTGGTTCTCTGCTGCTCGTCGCTGTCTGCTCTCTTACCTTCCCTCGCATCGACTGCGAGGTGTCCAGTCAATCGCTGCACACTACTCTCCCTAGCCAGACAGAGGCCCCAGTGGCCCTACAAGTCTACATCTCTATTCACAATCCACCACCATGTCGGGCCTCGAGGAGCTGTTTGGAATATGCGGAGCCTGCTTTCTCTGCTGCTGCTGTGAGTAACCTCCAGATCTATGTCATGTAGCCAAGGCTCACAGTCACGCATCAAGGCTTCGAGGGACTCGTCCAGAGGAACAACTTCTGGTGCTTCATGAGTACGTCCTCCGTTGTCTTTCTCTACCCTCCCCACCCTAATTACCTGCCCCGTCCAAAGACTGCTGCAACGGAAGCCGCTACCGCGTGCGTGGCAGCCGCAGCGGATGCTGCTCGTGCAAGCGCGCGATGGACGACACCGAGTTCGAGCGCACAGTCGAGGAGCTCTACGGCACCAACAAGCCCGTCGACCTCGCCGAACGCTCCACGCACCTCGTCGAGCTCCAGGCCGTCCGCAGTGGCGACGGCTCCGGCTCGGGCACTGCTGACCGCCGGTCGCGCGCAATCGACACCCAGCCCCGCGCGCGGCCCTCCATGGAGGCGCGCCCCCGCTCGCGCTCGAGGTCGCGCTCTTCCCTACCCCTCCCCGTGAGCGAGGGCGACCGCGAGCAGGCGATGCTGGAGTCGCAGAAGGGCGCGAAGAGCCGCACGCGCGAGTGGGTCGCCTCGCACGCGCAGAGCTCGAGCAGCGGCGACGTCGCCCCGCCCCCGTCCGCGTACAACCCCTCGCGCGCCCACCGCCCGCACCGCTCCGAGCCCAACACGCCCTCTCTGCGGCCGTCCGACTCGCAGTCGCATCGCCAGCGGGCCTCCGATGCAGGGCGTGATCGTGACGGGGGGCTCGACGATGATGATGCTAGAGCGCCGCCGCGGTTGGATATTCCCTCGAGCTTGCAGCCAGGAGCGCGGCTTTCTACTGGACCTGCGCAGGTACCCTTTGACCTCGGGCCTGCCCAACAGGCCCCGTCGAGGTCAGGAAGCAGGGATGATCATGGGGAGGGACAGTGATTTACATGGTCCATACATTCTGTTTACTCGGGACAGTGCTGTGATCTGCATGTATATACAAGTCTGTTATGCTCTCGTTGCTCTCTGGGTCCAAATAGGTGTTGCAGTGCCCTCTACGAGCAACTTGATTGCCCAGCTTCATGTGGCCCGCCGCGACTATCGCTTGACCACAAGATTGGATTCAGGGAAAGTGACTACAGCGTCATGACATATCATGCGGTACATTCAGCAGCTAGGACAAGCACAACATGACAGCAGGTGACACAAGGACCAACAAGAACTAAACTAGAGAGGCGAATAAGCATATAATTACCGGGTAGACACCAATCATCATGCAACATATCGCGGGGTATCTGCGAGGACCGCCGTCAGTGCTAGTGACGGACACGCTTCCGACGGATCTTGATCTCGGAAGCCTGTGTCTCCTGCGAAGCTCCAGCAGCGGTTGGGGACTCGGGAGCTTCGTCGTGGTCGACACCATTCGTCGTCGTCTCATGCATCTCCTCGTCCTCCGGCTCGTCGTCATCAGAGCGACCGCGCTTCCGAGATGCCTTCGGCGTCTCGACAGCCTGAGACTCTTCCGGCTCTGCTTCTTGTTCTTCCAGTTCTTCAGGAGCAACAGAGTCGCGCATGGAGGAAAGCGGTGTGAGGGATTTGGAGTTGCGCGCAGGCGTCGGCGATGGTGACTTCGACGGAGACTTCGATGGAGAGTCCGTACGAGGCTTCTTGGGAGATCCCCGATTGCGCACAGGGCGCGGTTTGGGCCGCTGCTTCGGAGTCGTCGTGGCGGCCGCTGCGTCTGCCTCATCCTCCGTCGCGCCGCCGAGTTCTCCTTCAGACAATGCGCCATTCTGCGCAGCGCGAGTCGCAGGCCTCGCCCGCGTTGGACCGTCGACGGCGCCGTTCGCCATGAGACCCTCCACCTCGCTCGCTTCACCGGCTTCGTCGTCCGTCGTGACGAACTCGGCGCTCTTCCCAGCACCTTTGCGTTTCCTGCCCCTGCCTCCAGCACCTACGAGCGAACATGAGCCCCAAAGGCTACCGTGAGATTCATCAGTACACACCTTTCTCCTTGTGCATGGCTGCAGTGAGCTTCTTCTCATATGCGCGATAGGGCTCCCAGAACTTCGAGGTCGGGGAGATCTCCGACTTCGCTTGGGCTATGATATTGTCCAAGTGCGCTTTGCTGTGTGCCACAAATTATTAGCAGGAGACCTGGACACAGACTGAAGCACTCACATCGTCAGAGAGTCCCGACTGTCGATATGAGACAACAGCGGCAGCAACACACGGAAAAACTTGATGCACTTGTTCCGAGCTTTCTTGTTCTTGGTGCCCTCATAGCCCGCGAGTCGCTTGCCTACCCAGCTAAGGGAAGTCGTCTGGATTTCAACGACATACTTGCTATCCAGCCGACGGACGACAGCCAGCTGGGCGCCGCGCAGGAGTAGACAGGTCGACAGAAGCTTGCCAAGGGCGATCGAGTGCTCCTCGGTGTGCTCGACCGAGTCAAGATATAGCGTGAACGACTGAGGGGAACGTTCGTCACAAGATGGTCGCGATGATCACACTCTGCACTCACCTCCTGGAGCGCCTGACAGATGATGGCGACGACAGCCTCGCCGTTGTCCTTGTACATGCCCTCCTCACGAAGGATCTCCACAATCACCTTGGAACATAGGTCGAATGTCGGCCCGAGACGACCATAATGTGCGAGGATCGTCGCAGCGTGTCGGAAATGGATGACACCGGCCCTGATCGAACGCAGGAATGTCGTAACCACACCGATAAACACGTACTCCCTCTCGAGCTGCGCACGACTCTGAGGGCGTGGACCTAGCAGTTGCTTGAAGTGAGCATTTATGGTCAACAGCGGCACCGATCTGGTTGACATACCTAGTGAGGCGGCCTTCGCGCCCTTCTTGCTACGCCCCTTCTTCCCCTTGGCGGGCTCTTCATGCACTGGTTCCTCTTCATCATCATCATCTTCACCGCTGCTCGCATGCTCGTTCGGCGCTCTTTCGGCCAGTTCCTCCGCATAGCGCTCAATCTCCGCCTGCACGAAGCCAGCACAACGATACTGCACTTCGTCGTCAAGGGACAGAGGTAGTGCCGCAGTGGGAAGTCTGCTGCCATCCGGAGCGGTTGTCTCGGTAGCACAGAAGAGGATGTGGAGAGTGAGCAAGCTCTGGAAAGCCTGCGTTTTCCTTTGATCAACCCACGAGACGACGAAACCCGTGAGAACACACGCACCGCTCTACGAACTCCCTCCACCGTGTTCGACTGCGTGCCGACCGCGAACTCAACTAACTTCTCCAAAAGGGACTCCCGTTCGTCCTTGAGCTTGTCGCGGAACTGCAATTCTTCCGGCGAGAGCTCGGCCGCTGCTGGAAGACTCCGTGCCTTCCACATAATGTGCAGGGTGAGCAGCTGCAGTGCACGATCCACCATCTGTGGAAAACGAGTCAGTCACGCACAGAGAGCAAGGAGATGACGGCAAGCGCACCATTGCCTCCTCCTTGTACCCGAGTCGACCTCGCTCTGCGAGCGCGCTCACGATGTCCCAAGCGCTGCTCTGCTTACCGCCCTCAT
>WJSG01011760.1:0-37378 GCA_016618145.1 Sanghuangporus lonicericola | reverse complement strand
TCAGGATGGGAGACGGTGCCATTAGCCTGCGGTTCTGGTACGTCCGACGGGTGTGGGTGCGTCGCTACGCTGTAGTACAGAGCTTTCCGTATCTGACGCGCGAGCGTGAGGACATGCGCATGAGATGCACAAGCGAAACACTCACAGAAGGTACGTCGTACTTTACAGCGAGGTCTAGTGCCTCCTCCGCATGATGCGCGCGAGCAAAGGCCTCCGANCTCCTCCGCATGATGCGCGCGAGCAAAGGCCTCCGAATTCGAGGGGATCAGTTGCTCTATCCTGCTTCGGGCTCGGGCGTGAATGGTGGGGAAGTCGAGCTGCTGCTTGGATGAAGCTCTAAACACAGCCGCAATGCGAGCAAAGTCCGCTTCCACATCTAGGGGACTGCATAGCATGAAAGATGCGGCCAGAAGAAACGGTTCCAGGACTCACGCATCATGATACAGGTGCTCCAGGAGAGCCTCGAAGTCTCCGCTCCTCACGCCCAACTCATTTGGTATATGAATCACCTCGAGCCCATCCACCGTGTCCAATCCTACGTTCTCGCTACTCAGCGGTTGCAAAGATGCGAGGGTCTTGGAATGTCGATGCAAGAGACTCCGGTGAACCTTGTAGAGATCATCATTCGCGCGCAGGACGATAGAGCCATCGTCTAGCCAGAATTTGTCGTGTCTTCGCAACTTCGAAGTTGCAACATTGCCATCCGTGTGGTCTGAGGTGGTCGAAGACACAGTCATGGAAGCAAAACAGGGGAAGGAACGAGTGTCGAGGACGGCGGACTAATAGCCGATAAGCGCTACATGCTATCAGTATCAGTAAGCAAGCCGTGGTAAGTTTGGGTAAGTGCACCTGTTAGTAGTAGTACCACCCTTGAAAGCTTGCACAGCAACCACCAACTCGTCCAACTGTCAACGGATCTCTTTAAACGCTGCGATAGCCAGCCAGACGTGAACAGAGCGCCCCAAATCACTATACTCGGAAAGAACGAATTTCCTCTGTCGCCGAACACTCCTCTTCTGTCGGTTTGGATGACGGTCAGCTGCTCTCTGGTCGAAGCGGTGAGTGCTATTCTCGTGTCTTTCTCCAGACCGTCCGCTGATATAGCTCTCTAGAAGATCCGCCTTCTCAGACATATATAAGTCCATAATCAAGGAGGCTGGAGCCGTAGTAGGCGGCCCCT
Organism: Sanghuangporus lonicericola; assembly: GCA_016618145.1. Lineage (NCBI taxonomy): Eukaryota > Fungi > Basidiomycota > Agaricomycetes > Hymenochaetales > Hymenochaetaceae > Sanghuangporus > Sanghuangporus lonicericola. The sequence goes on along the minus strand of WJSG01011760.1, from coordinate 36,198 downwards.
CCAGCAATCAGGGACCCTATTCTTAGTTCTCGCAACAGCGTGCGATGGCCAGACTTGTGGCTGTTTGCGGTGCGACAGGGAACCAAGGTATGTCTTCCATTGTGTCGCAGTCATTTTTCCGAGACGTACAACTGAACGGGCACATATAAATGTGCGCAGCGCAACGCAGCGCAGCGCTGCGTCACGCTGGCGTCGCGCACTCCGACGCATGCGCACGAGCGCCACGTTGCGCAAGCACGAGTGGGTGGGAGACACTCCGAGGGTCCATCACGGAGCGACTCACAGAGTTATGGGTGCGGCCAATCCTAGTGAGGGGAGCGACAGAGAGTGACGGAGACAGACGAGCGAGAGAGAGAGAAAATGTATGCAATCTGAGTTGGGACTCGACTTGGTATCGAGCATATTCAATACTTACTGCTGGCTAACCTTCGTCTCCCAGCTCTCTCTTGCCACCTTAAGCCATGCTACTCATGCCTGCCGTTCTGTCGCCGAGCGTCGACGCAAAGAATCCTCATGGCGGTCACTGAAGTGGCGTTCAAGAGATGGTAGAGGCGTAGAGGAACATGCCGCTCTCGTGGTTCAACGCTCGTGAGCGCATGTAGTGTGAGTCAGTAAGTGCAAGCTCCATCCATGTTAGTAGCGTTGCGTCGCGCCGACGCACATCTGCGCAAGCCCACGCAGCCCTCACGCCCGTCCGCGCACAGTTGCGCACAGTTGCGCACGGCGGCGCGACCTCAGACGCCCGCTTGCGCAAGGCTCACGCATCCCCGCGCATGTGGCGCAAGCTCACGCACGACGCCACGCAGATACGTGCGCAAGTGTGCGCCTCGGTGCGCTGAGAAGATGGAGTGTGAGCACGTTGTTCGCTCAAGGTATTTATTAGGAGTAGATGATAACTTACCCGGTCCTGCCGTTTGACTCCGACTGATGAGTGAACTGCGACTCACAGTCGAGCTGGCTGGTGAGATCTTCATAGTCAGGCGCAAGAGGCTGTAAGTGAGTGCCTTGATTGCTGCTAATATTCTACATGCGCTCAAGTTACTGCCTCCAGCCTCAGGAATCATGATACCTTTGCGTAGGTGAGTGTAGTGAGTAGAGACGAGTCAGCGTATGGAAGTCCCCTCACCGCCGCATTAGGCGCTCACACTCTCAGCAGCCACCGGCCGGATTAGAGCCACCACGAGACCCTTTAGAGTCCTCTGTCTGAGTGGAAGGACGACTCATGGACTCGAAGACAGGCTACACATGAAATAAACAGCGCCATGAGATCCTGACGCAGACGCCTTGCGCAAGAATGCGCACGGCGCGACGCTGCGCAACGGTGCGTTTGCGCTGCGCATTTTTCTGGAGGCCCCAACTGAACGCTCCCATACGTTTTAGGCGGCTCCGTCGCGAAGCTACTGCTTCAGTACCCGGATCTGTATCGCGTCCGCGCCTTGACGCGTGATCCTCAGTCCGCCGCCGCTCAGAAACTCGCCGACCTTGGTGCGGAAGTAGTGAAGGCAGACCTTACCGTACCCTCAGACCTGAAGTCGGCACTGCGCGGCTGCTGGGGCGTCTTTGGTGTCACTAACTTCTACGACCCGGTACGTGCGCGTTGCTCCTGGTCTTACCAGAATGCTGATATGATCAGCAGAATATCAAGGACGATCCGGGTAGCGAGGAACATCAGGGCAAAAACCTCGTCGATGCCGCGCTGGATAATGCCGTCGAGTGCTTCGTATGGAGCACCCTCCCTAGCTCGGAGAAGATTTCTGGCGGACGTTTGATCTCTCGAGTGTACGAGGGTCTGTGGGGCTCATGCATTGAGTCATTGTATCAATCATCTGACATACTGGCAGGGAAGCATCATGTCGACGGCTACATCCTCGAGAGGGGTCTCTATGAAGCTCGATTTGTACATTTATTGACTTCAGCGCACAATCTTCTAATTGAACGGCATCGCCACACTTACTCATATTACAGCACAACTTTAACGGGACTACAGCGCAACTCCTTGTCTGTCTGCAGCACAACTCTCGCGCTGTTCTCTCTCGCTCTTCGCAGCGCGCAACAAGTTGCTCAATCTCTTCTTCCTCACTCTACAACTTGGCGTCAGGCGAGCTCGTCAATCGGCAATCAATAATTGTCACATTGTTAATGCGTGTTCAATAGATAGGTAAGCAAGTGTCATGTCTATGCCCGGCCGGTTCCCATACCAGCACACGACTCACGCTTACGCCCTCGTCGCCCAGTCTGAACCTATGCTCCAAGTCGGAGTCCAGTCCGGCGAATACTGTCTTCGAGTCCATAGGTGGTCAACCGCCATCGACGGTGTGAGCACGCTCAAGTTGCAGCGTCGAGCGGGGCGGGTCAATGGGCTGCCGCTCTGGGTGGTGCGTGCGTCGGTCCGAAGGGCGAGGACGTCTGGGCGTACACCGGGGGAGTCAAGAGGGATGGAAAAGAGAGGAGCAAGAGTGAGAGGAGAAGTGAGGCGGAAGGTCGAGTAGCGGGGTCTTGTGGGTAGCGTAGAAGTCGAATTGAACGCGTTTGAACGCGTCCTAGGGTTGAACGATAGAGTGTGCGAGGTGGAGGATCGGTAGCGCGGCGATAGACATCAAGACAAGGGCGAGGAGACGAGCGATGAACGTCGAGGAACGAGAGTCGACGAGCTTGAGGAACTGTGGCGTCGCGTTAGGCGAAAGAGGCTTCGCATACTGCAAGAGCAGCAGCAGCTCGAGCTTGAGCGAAGTCCCAGTCAGCGAGGGCGGCTTCCTGTGAGCAGATGGTCGCGTCTCGTGCGCAGCGATCGTCGCATCACGATGAGCCAGTGTTGTTTCGAGCGCAGAGATCTTGATGTCGCCTTGTTCGAGGTTTTGTAGCAGGGTGTCCTCGAAGTCTGCCGCCAGCTGGTCTGGTGGTGAGCACGCAGGGCGGCGTCGCAAGAGTCGCGCAGCTGGTCGCGCTCCTCGCTGGTGGAGCGCTGGGCTGCATGACAGAGATCGAGAGAGGCAGATTGCTCCTCATGCTGGGCGCGGAGCTGCACGAGGGACTGCTTCTTGGAGTGCATGTAGTTCAGCGCGGAGTCGATTCGGAGATGGGGCAGGTTAAGTTGCGAACTCAGCCCCATGCATTGTGCGTCAGTCCGTATCCTCACGCTTGCTCCCGGACAGACGGCGAATCGACTCCTTCAACCCGCTGTCGAGTTATCCGGCCGGCGTGTGGTGAACCTGAGTCTGCACCCGGAAGATATCCTGCGCACGACTAGTCCTTAGCTCACTGGTGAGCATCCCCATGCTTCCTGCCTTCGCTCGGACTCCTGCACTCACCTTCACAGCTTGATGTCTTAGTCCTAACATGGCACGACTCGAACGGGGATGGTGGTCCAGTATTCGCCCTGCGCGGCGACATTGTTGTCCCAAAACAGAGTTCTACGCACATAGAGTCAGCTGTGTTTCTAGGCGTTGCCTGAGACTGCGGGCGTATTCACCTGGTTGAAGCAGGAGAGAACACGCGATTGGGTAGCGCGACGGTATCGCTCCGAGATGGTACATATATCGCGCGGTTCGCCCGTGTTGTGCGCGTCGAACAAGCTCCGTTTCGCAAAGATGCGATGAGTGGCCAAGGAGTTATGGTTGGATCACTCCCGGGCGCAGCAGAGAGCTTGTCTATGCGACCCTCTCAGGTCAGGACATGAGAGTATAGTCAAGAGCGAAGAATGGGACATACACGATAGCTCCCGCCAGCTCCTCCTCAGCCTTCTCCTTTCATACCAGCTCCTCCTCGGCCTTCCCTGTTCCTGTACAAGGTCTTCGCTACCGTCCAGTCCTTCGGGTCAGACTTCGTGCTCGCGGTAGTGCAGTCTTAGCATGGCCTGTTGCTACCAATTCTGAGCGCCAGTAAGCAGATGAAATGCGAAAGAACTGGAGAGTAGGTCGCATATTGTGAGACGGGCAAAGTTTGGCGGGTGCGCAAGCAGTCATGGTGGTCGAGATAGAGGTCCGAGTCAGGCGTGACATTGTATAGACGCCAGCAGGGCGCTTCCTCTGGTGTGTCTTGGATCCCGGCTTAAAGGCGTGGCTTAACCCAGTAAGGTCCAGAAACTAGCGGGATAACACCAGATAGACACAATGAAATGGCTGAGCTACATATTACTTACCGCGCTGTAAGAAAACTTGGTCAATCTGCAGAGTAAGGGGTCACGTAACAGGCGCGTCCAGTCACATAGTGTGACCCGCAGAGCAGGACGTGTCGATCGGACTTGAAGTCCATGCCTTCGCAGCTCTTGACTTACGCTCAAGTTCCTTGCTCTTCCTGCCGCTTTACTCCACACGCTCCTATGCCCGAGTATGCGGAAGTCTTCGCGTGTGCACACACGATCAGGCGTTGGTTTGACAAGCAGAAGACAGCCGGGGTCAACCTGCAGCTGCAGGGAATCTGGATCGACGCGACCGACAAGGAGCGCAAGGCTGCCCCTCCGGGAAGCGATGCTGCAGAAGGCTTGGTATACAAAATTGATGCTTCCTGCGACAAGAAGCGCGGTTCCCGAAGTGCGCAGAAACCGGTATGGCCTCACGATTTGGATGGGAAGCCCCTTCAGGAGGAGGAGGTGTATGAGCTAGTGCTGAGCGACGTGACGAGTACGCCACGGACGGTTGGACTGCATTTTGGCTGCGTAGGGCTCCAGGTAAGTTATCACTCGTTTGTTTTCGAACAACCCATACCTCCATCCTCCATATCATCCTCCATATTCGCTCGGTTTCAAGTTGCTGCCGCTCTCCTCACCCGGATGCACATGCTCATCCTCACTCTCCTGTCCCCCTAGGTCCATCTGCAAACGCACTGTACAGCTCAAGTCTTTACTCATGAGCAATTCCACGACGAGGTTCGCCGGGTTGATTGCAAGGTATGAAAACTCAGATCATGTATCGGTGCAGTGGTACTCAATCGTTCACTGTTCAGAAGCGAGGATTCCGTATCCCTCTGGCCCTCGATTTTGGGGCCAATATCGTCACATTCACATCTCTCGACAACCTATGCACGGTGAGGTCCACCCTTTTGCGTGCGTGTGACGAGCTCTAATCCGCAGTTTCGCTCTACAGCCCATGTGGTACAAGCACGCCGTTGACGACAGCCACAGAGTATACATTGACGTATTCAAGGCACGTCTCCCGTTCCTGACCGGAGTCGCGGAGTACGTCCGCAGCTTGTTCTTCGCGAAGAACCCGAAGACAGGCGAGTGGAAGCTTCGAAAAACTCCCGCTGCCGCGAACGCGCTTGCCACCACCGTCATTCGAGAGGCATTGAAGTCTGTATTTGGCGGCGTCGGGGTCTATACAGTCTTGGAGATCTTCTACCGAGCTGGTGAGTAGTTAGTCTGCAAAGTCCTTTGGTGGCACATTCTAACTCTGCGCACGCTCGCGCTCGCGCTTCCTCCGATAGGCTTATCTCCATTTCATACTGCTGCAGAAGTATTTATGTGCGCGTCCAGAACCGCCAGGCTCTGCGAAGCATTCTGGACACTTGCGTATGAGGTCAATACAGAACTGAGGTGAGTATGCGGCGATCTCAGTACATCCCTCTACTCACCGGCTTCCAGGCAGTTCCTCGAAGCGAACTACTTTGGCTATGTTCTGGCACCAACACCGGAGGAGCGACTGCGGTATTCATACCGGCTGCATGTGTTTGGCAAGAGACGCACGAAGCTATCGATTCGTATGAAAGACCTGTGGTTGGAGCATGAGGTGAGAGACACGTACTATGTCATGTTTAGTATCCTCACGCATACATTTTACATTTCAGAGGATCTTGGAGGCGTACGCCGCAGATGGCTGCGGAAGCACTATCCGTACTTCCGACATTGGGTTGTACGACGTCTTCGAACCAACTCTGATCAAGGCAGCACTCACAAAGCCGCTCAACCTGGGGCATCTCATCTTCGGTGAAGCCGAATGGGCCGCGTTGAGTGGAACGGAGGCTCCATCCATGGTCGATCCCCTCACAGCTGTATTTCACGAGGTATGGAGTGCAGGCAAGTATCGCATTCTATTCCTTGGAACCCACACTGACCCTTGTCTGTTGGCAGGGAAGGCGCGTACCTTAACTAACCTCAAGGTCGCAGCATATTACGAGGAGGGATTGTTCCTGCATTGTAGGGAGCTGGAACGTAGATGGGTGCATACCCGTCTCTATCGGCCACTGGGAAGTCAGAAGGCGGTATGGTGCATTACCAGCCAGTTCCCTCCTGCACTTGTCCCTCCGCATCTGAGGTACGTCCGATCTATCTTTTGACCTGTAGTAGCAATTACTTATATCCAATGCAGTACGAAGGCGGGCGCAAAGTGGGGTAGTCAGCCGGGCTTTGTTCTAGCAGAGGCAGACGAGCGTGATAAGGAGACGTTCGAACATGTCATCCACAACACGCGCTCTGTGGTGGTTGGACCTCTCGAGTTTTGCGGAATTGGTCGGCTGCACTTCCGAGGTGGAGCCGTCAATGTGCAAGCGAAGTTCTCCGGGAACCACAAGCAAATGAAATACAAGTGCGTGCATGTTGTATGTCCTTTGAGCGAGCAAACCTCAGCTGACGTAGGTCCTCCCACCGTGACGTCTCTGCAATATCTAGATTGGCAGTGTGCGCTGCAAGTCCGGTCTTGTCCGAGGCTGAAGCACGTCGCGAGAACGCGTCCAATATCCGCAAGATTCAGGGTCGTCACAAGGACGGCGCAAGTAAGGCGGCATCGAACAAGGCTAGCTGCTCAGGCGGGTGGCACAAACGGGGCGAGGAGTCCGTGGCGAAGGATGACGAAGTGCACCCTGGTAAGCGTCGCAGGCTTTCAGAGGATGCGAAGATGGTTCTGGCTCAGATGTATCAGGAAGCATAACGATTCACTCCATTCTACTCCACTGTCCGTACGCACGCACGACACTACATGGCGGTACTACATGAACTGCAAAGAGGACTTATCCGAACCGCCGTGACGCCACATCTCCCATGCTCCTCACCCAACAAGTGCATGCAAGGCTTTCTCGACAATCACGTCCTCGTGCGTCATGATCCCAGCCTGTCGGAAACGCTGTATCATCCGCTCCTTGCAGGCAGGATGGACATCGTTGATCTCGACCCTACCCAGGAGCGCCAGCACCTCGTGTCCAGGCAACGCTTCCTCCGGATGCATCAGGTGTGACGCAACCTTGTATCGCCACTCCCGCTTCCAGCCCAGTTCGCAGTCCAGGCGATCCGGACACGTGGAGGCATGCTGCACAGGAGGGATGGTGTAGGCGATTGAGCGACGGTGAGCGTCGATTCGAAACCGGGTGTCAACGAGGGTATGATACAGGGGGAGCTGCATGCGTTCCACCTCCTCCAAGGTTGGGAGGCACGCCGCCGTGGAGGCAACAAGTGCCTTGAAGCCTTCGTGTGCCCAGGTCTGGATACCATGGCGAACACCGAGAACATACTTGCTGACTGCACTGAAAGTAGGAAGCCTGTCAAGCGCCTCCTGGGCGGCTCGCTGGGCGGCCTCATACTGGAAGAAGTGACCGAGCCGCAGAAGGGCGGTGAGCGCAACCTCGTCCGTGGGAAGGATGCTTCATGCCGACCATCAGTATGTTACCATATGTTGAGACTATCTCACTCACTGACGGATCTGGAAGTCCAGAAACCAGTCGAACTCCTCGCACGTAATGTCTGGGATTACAACCGGGTGCGAGTCACTTAATCCTTCTTGCAGATCTTCTGGACGAACTGATAGCATCGTGTCGAAGCAGCCGGAATCCAGAACGAGGTACGAACGGTGCAGGCGATAGAGCATATTGCTTGCGGATAACTGTAAGCCGAATTGGTGAGCAGGTGAGCGTCCTTGTGAACGATTCATGAAGTACGCACCAGAATGACAATATTTCCATCGGAGAAGTAGTAGGTGGGATGATGTTGAGGAGAGGAGAAGCGACAATGAGCAACAGGAGCAACAGGAGCAACAGGAGGCCCGTCATCCGTGACCATACGCTCTGCACTGGCAGCAGAGTCCGGGGACAACACAGACGACTCCGAGTCCCGCATGGCAGAGTGCAGGATGGCAAGCACCAGTCTCGAGGGCGATTCTGTGCAGATTTTTATATGGTATGTGCTCCCTGATCCACGTGCCTGTCGTGTTCTCGCTGCTGCGGCGACATTATGTCATGATTATTGACGCGCTTACCACGTACCTCCTCAGCCGTCTTCTACTCCCGTCAAACTCTAAGCTTGCAACCATGGACATTTCTGCACGCCCACTTCATCTCCCGCCGCTGCCCGGCCAGTATGAGGGTCAGCAGTGGCCTGCCTCAGTCGGTACTGCGTATGCTGCCATCCAGGACGCCTATGATCGCGCAGCGCAGCTGTTACGCCTCGAGGACGGTGATCCAATCCGCTTACGCATCCACTCTGAACGCATATCTCTCCGCACTCGCCCTGTCCTCCAGGCACTCGGTAACACGCTGGGGCGTCCTGACTGGACAGCAGCATGCTCAGATGCGTTCGCGTCTCTTGTTGAGGAGCTGGATCAGGCCGCGATCAACGCAGACCAAGTGTACGTGTACATCTCGTGTACATCTCCTCACGTACAGCATACATCACTGACACGTCCTCAGCCGTCAGGACGTCCTCCGGAAGCCGCATGTGGTGGCTATCCTACGCACCGGGGAACGAGGCAGGCCTGCGTTGTGGATAGAGCCAGAAGTTCTCCGAGAGGCGACCAGCGCGAAGCGTAAAATCACGCTAACCGCGCTAGCAAATGCGCTCGGGGTTCACCGTCATACACTTCGTAAGCAGCTCGAGCTCCAGAACATTCCCAAACCCTCTACCTACTCCCCCATCACCGATGATGACCTCGATGAACTCCTTCGTGCATACAAGGAGCTCAAGCCGCTTTCTGGATACCGTTACGCCATCGGATTCCTGAGCAGGCATGGTCTTCGCGTGCAGCGCGATCGTGTCAAGGCATCCCTGCGCCGCATAGACGGTCTCCGACAGATCATGCGCAACCACAAGACTATTGACCGACGTGTCTACTCTGTCCCTTATCCCAACTATCTGTGGCATATTGATGGACACCACAAGCTCATTCGGTGGGGCATCGTCATACATGGAGGTGCGGATGGCTATGATCGTATGGTCAGCACAGTGTACTGCAATCTGCGTAAGATACAAGCTCAATTCTTTGACTAGATGCTTATGATACGCGCGAATACGAACAACTTGGCATCCACCGTCCACGAGCTGTTCCTAGAAGCAGTTGACATATATGGTACTCCGTCGCGTGTTCGAGGAGATCGAGGAGGGGAGAACATGGAGGTCGCAGTGTGGATGATCACACACCGTGGTCCAAATCGTGCTTCGTTCATGTGGGGAAGGTGAGTCAGTCTTCAAGTCGTCACTCCGAGCTTCCATACTCATATTGTGTGATAGCTCCACCCGGAACACCCGTATTGAGCGGATGTGGGTTGAGGTTGGCACGCAGTTCGCTCTCAGATGGCGGGCTTTCTTCACCCGGCTGGAGCGTCGACACAGCACAGGCTCGATCCTGAGGAGCCCGGACACCTTTGGCTCTTACATATGCTCTTCCTCGATGACATCAATGCAGACTGTCGCGCTTTCCAACACGAATGGAACCACCATCCTATATCTGGTATCGCCAAGAACCAGACACCAGCAGTAAGTGCGCATACAACGTTCTGACTGAACACATTCTGATGATTACTGGTTAGGATATGCGCCTACTCTCCGACCTCACACAAGGATACCTCCCGGGTGATGATCTCAATGACATCCATCCTAATCTCCTCAGCCGGTACTACGGTGCAGAGGGCCGCAAACGTCGTCTGCAGCCAGGCCAGACAGGTGCAGGACATTATGAAGAGGACCCTTCTGAGGAGTCGGAACTAGATGCATCGAACGAGTCCGATTCAGAGAACGAGTCCGATTCAGAGCCTAATCACTCATCCGAGTCTCCCTCTTCCAGTTCTGACTCAGAGTCAGATTCTATGCATTCTCTGTCGACTTCGGATGACAACTCGGAGGACAGCACTGAGGATTTGGACGATCATGTCGCTGCAGATCAACAACGCCATGTCCGACACGCTCCCATCCCCGTTCCGTCGAGCAACTCTCCGTTTTCCCAAGAGAACGAGCAGATCTTCGTGCAGTGTCTGCATGCAGCGCGTGCAGAGGAGCTTGTACCGGAGGGGTACGGACTCACTGAGGCGGAGTGGGGTAATGTATTCTATGGGGATGATGAGGAGATATCGTTGGGGCGAAGCGGTAAGAAGGCGGTGGTTGAACTCCCATTCAGTGTATGGTTCCGGCGAGCGGTCGAGTGGGCACAAGCATTGCAGATTATGTCTCAGTTACTCATGCTACAGAACGGCGATATTTAGACCCTTTCACATACTGACATCTCAGTTGCAGAGTTCCGTCTGGGCGCAGAGGCGGCGGGCCAAATCGTGTGGCAGTGGTCGCCAAGTCCGGTGATTGAGAGCAAAGGTGAAGAAGGTGAAGATCTTCGCTTAACTTGTAGCCCATAGCCTGACTGCCAGCAGCGCCCTCGCTTCCTCTTTCCTCTGCCCACTACCTCCTCTCCCCCCTCCAAGGTTCTGGTGGGTGAGCTGGCGTGTGTCGTCGCCATGTCGCTCCAATGCCGTGCCTACAACGAGGACGGGACTCTCTGCGGTTGCTCCGACTGCAGTTCTGTCAAGAAGGGCAAGTGTCGGAAGTGCGGTCACCGTGCAGATCGTCATACCATTGCCGCTCCTCTCGCCATGCCGCCTCTCGCCGCCCCTCTCGCCGCCCCTCTTGCTGCTCCTCTCACTGCTGCTCCCGCTTTGGCTGCCGCTCCCGTACTCGCAGCTCCAGCCCAGTCAGCAAACCAGCGAATCTCTGACCTGGTTGGAAAGTACTCCACCACCACCCGTTCCATTGTCTCCGACTGCAGGGCTCGGGAGGAAGCATCGGCGGGGTTCCGACCCAACCGTTCCACTTCAGCCCCTATGGCCGCGAGTTCCTCCCATGCAATCACAGGTACCCGCAGGGTGCAGTCTGGCGGTGCTAGCCAGGTATGTTGTACTGCCTCCATCATGTCCGATCGTTGCTTATCCCTTACCTTGTCTAGTCTAGCAAGGGTCGCGGCAGAGGTTCATCCAAGCCTACAGTAGAGAAGCTCAGTACCGTTGGCACGGTCATATTTATTCCACTTGGGGTGTATGAGGATACGGTGAGTTTCTCTGATCCCCGTTCATCTGCTTCTCCCTTCTTGGTACCTCTATATGCCTCAGCTCAGAGATCCATCTCTAATCATGCATCACGTCTAGACCAAGCTCGTTGCTGGAAGACCAACCCTTGAGCTTGTACAGACAGTGTACTTCTCCAGTGTGGACCGCGAGCTGTGGCGACAAGCAGGCCTTGTGCTCACGTCTATTCCTGGTACGCCCGAGTGCCTGCTACACTTCAATCCGAAGTGGGGACCGGAAGCGGTAGATGACTGGATGCGTTCCTTGTACCCCCTCCTGTTCGCCTTCTGTGATGCTGTTCATGGCGAGCTCCGTGGTCCGAAGTATCATTGGTGCCTTGTCTCTCGTGAGCATAGCAAACTCGTTCTAGTCCGGAAGCTCGAAGGCATCACTGGCCAAGATCTCGTTCGTGCTCGGTCTACGAGCGGTCGCAATGCCGCAGAGTCACGCCTACACTTCGGTGAGTATAGCCATATTCTGTCCGTTTGCCTGAATGTCCATTGACTCGGACCGACCCGGACTTCGCTCTTCCAGTTACTCGCTATACATTGCCGCCTTCGATTTACAATGACTTCTCCGCCGCCCTACAGCACTATCATAACGGTACCCTGCATCTTCTTGAGCCGGTGCCTGAAGAGGCGGCCACGGCGACTGATGCTTCCTCATTGCGCTCCGAGGACGAAGTAGAGGCCATTGCGACTGTCAGTGAGGCGAACACCACATCCTCGGACATGGACTCGGACTCGGAGTCATACGCAAGCAGTGACTCGACGGTCACGAAGCATCGGAAGGCGAAGGGGAAGGGTAAAGCCAAGAAGTCGTCACATCGTAAGCCTTCACGGTCCTCCTCCTCGAAGACAAGGAAGTCGAAGTCGAAGGGGAAGGGGAAGGCGAAGGCGGAGCATTCGGAGCCTTTGTCTGAACGGGAGATCTCCGAAGACGATCCATACGCTGCTGCACTGGCAGCAGCCATCACTGCATCGCAGAAGACAGTGAATTCCGCGTCCACCGGGACAGGCAGCAGCTCTGGCATCACCTCTTCTGCCACTGCAACGCAACCTCGTCGCTCCTCTCTTCGGATTGCAAGCATGAAGAAACGTGCTCGTTCCCCTTCTCTTCACGGCAGTGATGACTCCGAGTCCGCACAGCCCAACCAGGCAAAGCGCAGGAAGTTAGGTGAGTATTCTACTGCTTTCAATACATTAGAGGCTCGTTCTGATGTTTGTTGTGGCAGAAGGTGGTGCCGCTGGTAGTCCACCGATTGTCATATCTGATGATGAGGCCGCTCCTGCAGCATCGACATCCGAGGCGTCCAGAATTTCCAGGCCTAGTCTCCTGCCTCCGAGCTATTGGCAGGACTGGGAGGAGCGTAAGAATCGTGGGCTTCCCCAACCGAAGGAGGTCAAGAACAATCCTTGGGCGGGCCTCAAGCCTATGAGTAGTGCAGATTCCGCTTCTGCTTTGAACGAGGTCTAGGAGGTACTTAGAAGTATGTTCCCGCTTTCTCCCGCTCTCCCGCTCTCCCGCTCTCCCGCTCTCCCGCTCTCCCGCTCTCCCGCCTCCCGCTCTCCCGCCTCCCGCTCTCCCTCTCCCGCTCTCCGGCTTTCCGCATTGCTGCTTTTACGTTGCTTTGCATGACTGGAAGTTGTTCTACTTGCTCACTTCAAATATATAGCCACAACCCTAATACCACCCCCAGTGGTCTCTAGTAGAGTACCAATTTTGCACTCCTTTGCCATCCCCTCCTCTCCTCCCTCCGGAGGCGGGAAGCGCTACTTGTTACCCACCATTTTTGCCTAATTTCACCGGTACTTACCCATATTCGATCGAATCAGTCCTTGCAGTATCCTACATGATCCCTGGACCCCTTCTAATATATTCACACAATCGTTGCTCCACTTATTTGGTTACAACAGAGCATGAGCGAGTGCAAGCGAGCGACAGTACTTACTCTATGTACACGCAACCGTGCGCCCTGTCACAAGCTGTGATGGGTAACAGTCACCCTTGAGATGTTACTTACTTACCTACTTTTCCCATTTTCCTTACAGTGCGGTAAGAGATTTGTAGTTCAGCACGTAAACAGAGCCCATTAAATTATATCCTGATAGTCGGTTGACCTTACTGGGTTACGCCAACGGTTCAAGCCTACATTTACTAGCCCTAACCATGAGCGCCCAGCCAGCGCCTGCTCTGTGACCCATGGTCACGCATTCTCAGTAAGTACGTATCATTCTTAATTCTTACATTCTATTGAAAGCTATGGATTGAGGAGAGCTCGCCTGGGAGCCAGCTTGCACAGTGACAATAACAGTAGAGGTAGAGCAACTTGTCAGTGCTGTCCAGGAGTTGTGCTGCAGACAGAGTTGCGCTGTCATATGTATGCCAGTAAAGAGTTGCGCTGTAATCATAATCAGTAAGTGTGGCGATGCAGTTCTATTAGAAAATGGCGCGCTAAAATCAATAATTGTACAAATCGTCCATCATAGGTCTCCCGGCCACCTTCCTCTTCACGGGTAACTTCTACGAGAACTTGGTCTATAGATCTCACATGACGTACGACCGCGAGCGCGACATCGTGGAATTCCACCAGCCCATCATCAAGGAGACCACGCCGCGTAAGTCCCCCTGCCCCGACCAGATGCGTCGCTCGCTCGATTACATCACTGAGCACAGTCACTCGCAGTTGCGATGCTCTATGTTCAGAAGGACCTATCCGCAGTCACGAAAGCCGTCTTCGACAACTGGGATGCTCGCAAGGACGAGCTGAACCACCAGTACCTCTACGTCGCGAACGCCCGAGTGACCCCGCGCGATATCCTCGCTAGCGTCAAGAAACGTACGCCCCTTTGTATATTCACCACGATGCAACAAATGCTGACGAACTCCCATGTGTGAAGTGACCGGGAAAGACGGAACATACCACGTCCTTTCGACTACAGGTGTTCCAGACCGCGACGTCATGTTCCAAATATACAACGACACGGGGATGTATGGAAGCAAGGAGCTCCCTGACGAGAACATTACGAAGCTTGGCGTGGCGATGCACGGAATCGACGATTTCGTGAGGGACATGTTGGCCCCTCATCTCGCTCTACCGCTGTTGTAGTTCCATGTCAAGCAAAACGTGTGCTTGGATGGTACGTAGGCATCGCTTCGGATTCAATGAAATTACACGCTCATCTCGGACAACTAGCCAGGGAACTTCGAAGACTGCTGTGCTGTGGCTGCTGTAGAGACCTTCGGAGCGAATGCAATCTTGACATCCTATCGCGCCTTCCCTATGATCTTTCACCAATCACGGATGAACTGCGCCAAGCTATGACGGAGCTCAGAGGCGGTATTGCTTGCGAATTTGCTACTTCCTGTGTGAGCGCACGGAGTCTATCATTGCTTCCGTGCTATTGGAGGTTGCAGTGCCTTGGAGCGTAGCGGTGAGCTTCTATCCTTTTTTGTAGCAAATCCCCTTCACCCTTCTCATGCAACTACGCAGAACCGTGTGCCGCCGGCTGCGCTCTGAGCTGTGAAGCAGTGTGCGATGCACGATCGTCGTAGATGCGCGGTGACGGGTACTCGGATGACCATGCGCAGACGACCTGTCAACCTCGGCAGTGCCTTCTGACGAGGCTTAAGCCTCGGTCCGTCAAGATTCGCCTCCGCGGAGACTCTTCCCATCCCTTCCCACTTCCAAGCCCACCGACGACACCTTGAACCACACGAGCATGGCTGTCGGGCCAACCTTTGAGGCGGAGGTAGTCCTTCTAGCCCCTACTCTGTAAGTCTCTCATTCGCTGCCTCGCCGCATATATTGGGGCCAATCGCCACTCTAGCACCACTGAAGCCCGATCTTATTGGGCAATCCTGAGTGCGTGAATTTGGTTGAAATCGTCCTCCGATGAATGACTAACAGGTGCCAGTCCTCGTAGTATACGAGTATCTCCTCACGCTCGACCGAGAAGTTCGTCTGGTATGGGGAGCTGGGAACAGGTTCAGCGGCGCGTCGCTCCTGTTTCTCCTCAGTCGATATACCGCCTTGCTCCGAGTGATGGCCTTCGTTGTTCTGTGGGTGACATCGGTGAGTCACCACTGTGTGTTCTGAGAAAATTGTGTTCACTTAATGGGTATTCATGCCACAGACGTGAGTATAATCGTCGATGCTATGCTTCAGAGATGTTCTGACGTATATGTCAGCTGCGACTTCTCTATGACTCTCATACTATCCGTGCTCGAGTTGCTCTTGATCTTCATATCCTCAGGTTGGTGATCTTCCCCTGTAAAACGCCGTCTTATCGAAGTTGTATACAGTGTTCTTCGGCCTGCGGGTATACGCGTTTACCGGGCACAAGATGTGGCCAGCCCTCCTGGTCTTCATTACGCTGACAACACCAGTCGTAACGAACGCAGTATGTGTACTTCACCGCTTCTGAGGGCTGTGCGCTTATGACCACATCATCAATCCAGTACCTGCTCTCGTTAGGGGGAGCACACTCGTATACCTACGCAGAGCTCCGAGGCCCGCTCCAGGGCTGCGTTGTCGGATATGATCCTGCCATCAGTGCGGCACTCTACAGCTCGTGTGTATACATTCCAATGCCTTCCTGAACGCGGTACTGATTGCTCTCCCCCTTGAACATGCACAGTTGTGAGTCCACTCCCCGAACCCGCATTGCTCCATCTACTAAAAGAATGAAGTGCTCATCATCACGCGGATTTCTGTGATTATCGGTGACCTTCTAGTGCTCGCGGTAACATGGTACTGCACGTTCAGTACGTGGCAGGCCTCTAGAGCGGCCGGTCTCAAGACTCCACTATCCGCATTGCTCCTTCGCGATGGTGAGTGGCATATCCGCGTAATCTATCAAATACGTACTCACCACTTACGTTGCAGGGACTACGTACTTCGTGTGAGTGAGATTGGTATTCACGCCCACAGCTCCTCACGAGTGCTCGTCAATCAGCGTCATTGCGGCGTTGAGCGTCGTCCAACTCGTCATTGAGCTGCGAAGCAACTTCCTCGGCATAGAAGAGATTTACGCCGACTCGTACGTAGTTTTCACTCTGAAGCGATGAAGCGATCGCGAAAATGACGCTCACTTTCCCGCAGCATCATGCCGATCCTGATTTGTCGACTGATCCTAAATCTGCGTGGCGTCGATCATGGAGACCGAAAATTCGTCAGCGACGCATGGAGCCAGGAATCGCTCGGTGTCGTCTTCTCCGACGCATCTCTGAACGATCCTTCAACGGCTTCAATGCCTACATCCCGCGGTCGTGTCAGTACGATCTCCCACAGGATTGCAACCTTTGTCGATCCCATAGGCGGCCTCGTCAACAGTCCTGTGGGAGAAGAGTAACCGAAGTGACGTCCCAGAATGCCAGAGTGTATACTGCGCGATGTCACTTACATATTGAAGGATGAGTGAATATAGGAGGCGTCAGTATACCTCATTGGGGTGATCTTCAGAACTATCCCAATGCTCTGTTCTAATAGACGGTTGCCTTTTGTTGCTGCTCTGCAACACTAGGCATTCACGCATCCGCAGACATCTGTTGACATGTTCGTTGGGAGGCCCTGCCTGACGTCTCGGGTGTATAAAGTTGTATTCAGAGCGGACGCGGCATTGGCAGTGGGGAGGTGTGATATCAAGACCATGTCAGAGACGAGTACGTCCAATCCATTGTAGAAAGGTTTGGCCCATGATTCCTCCCCGTCAGCTTCGAGTAGTTGATGGATAGAGTTTCGAGAGTTACATATTCAGTATCTTCACAGCAAGGTCCACGACGGAAGCATGTAGTCAGCGCACAGGTTCACACGATCTCGTACATATGAGGATCGTGCGCCCCCGGAAGATCCGCACGCTCCGGAACTATCGTCCTTTGCCGGTCACCGCTCCTGCGAGGGGACGTGAATTCGACGATGGCGTCCGTGAGCGACGGAATCCCGCCCATGAACGCGTCGATGTCCAGGTCCTGGAGGATGTCGCTCACATTCGCACGGGTGCGAGGAGCCTGCGCGGTTTCCAGCTCGCTGTCGTGCGCTAAGAAGTAGGCAGGCAAGCGCGGTTTGGGGCGTGGGTCGTTTTCGACGACGCGAAGGCGAAGTCGACGCAGGGACAGCTTCGCCAGAGCGGAGGCGAGGGCATTCTATGCATGCGCAATTTGGAACATTTCAGTCAGGTACTGGTGAAGAGTCGTATCGCGCCTGCTTACCAGTGCCGCACCCACATCCAGCGATGTCTCATTCGTTTTGAGGTCAACTCTGAGAACAAGGCTCCCCAGTCGAGACGAAGCTGGCCCACGGAAGATGGCGGGAAGACTGTGAGTAGGATGTCCGAGCAGAGAAACGTCGCCTTCTAGTTTGAGATGTGTGGGCTGGGCATAGGCCAGGACCGTGGAGAGAGGCTCGAGGTGGTCATCGGTGATCTGCGTGGTGAGAGCTATACGCGAGATATGACAGGTGAGGCCGAGGAGGTAGAGGTCTGCAAGGCATCCGACGTATTCTCCGAGATTCCGCCAGGTCCCGGGACCGCCCACAGCCTCCTGGCTGGCGATGTTGAGCGCGCGGTGTTGACGCATGAGTTCCGCGTCCTCCGGAGACTTGATGTCATCGTCGTGGTACGTCTGGACGGAAATGCGAGCGAGGTTGGGGTATGCGCGTATGTACGGCGCCACGAGAGGGAGCTTATCGAAGTCGATGGTGAGACGGCGCATGTTGGGGTAGATGTCGGTGAAGACGGGGAGCTCGGAGGCGTTGTGCCAGTTCTCGCAGTTGAGCTCCTCGAGCGTCGCGTGCCACTTCGCGAGAAGGGGAACCGGGTGGAAGGACACCCAGACTTCGGCCGTCATGCCACGTTCGATGAACCAGCTGTCGTCGCAATACATCCAGTCGAGCGTTATCGAGATCAGGTCCGACTTGAGCGCTTTGAGGAATTTGCCGGTGAGCTCACCGGCAGAATATACTCGCAGTCGTCGGAGCGAGGTGAGGCCAGTGAGGAACTCGCCCAATAACGGGCAGAGCACCAAGAAGTCTTCCCCTTCGTCTAAAACAAGACTTTCAAGCCGGTCCATGTGAGAGATAGGGCCCTCGAGGGCGTGCATATCCTGGAGCGAGAGCCATGAAACGCCGATGCGAAGCTCTCGTACGTATCGAGCACGCGCCTGGGGCTGAGACCCGAGGAAACGTACGAAGTTGTCGACGTCTCGAGGGCGGGTTAGGTCTACAGGATCGTTCAGGATACGCTTGGCTGCTTCCTCGTAGAAGAATCGGCACGACAGAATGAGTGCAGCGCATGTTTGCCGGTCTGAGAACCATATAATCTGGCGGAGTACGTCCAGATCGAGGGTTACGGTGGAAGGCATCAGGCTCTGAGACGGAGCATCAGCGTACATCAGCGCAGATAGTTGACGTAGTGATCATGAAGGGTCTCACTGGATGGATATAAGTATGTGCTGTGCTCAATGTTCGTTCGCGCAGCACTAGTATCCGAGGCGTAGAGACAGCAAGAGCGGAAGGGGCGGGCCGTCGTGTGGTGGAAGCAAAGAGGACGACCTTAGTGCCAGAGCGCCCAGTTGCATACACGTGTCGCCAGAGCGTAGCTTGGATTGCGCCGATGCCGCATTGATGCCGCAGCCTGTATTCCGCATCATGGACCCCACAGCAGGTACATTGTTACTGCGTATCCGTCAATGGTCGTGTCGACTCACGGTCGTTGGACAGATCTCAACACAGAGCGGCGATTCTCTCCTGAGAACTGAAGATTCGGCCCTGGGACTTGCAGATGGGCCTGCGCGGCGCCGGATGAGTCGGTTCGTGTAAGTACTACATACTGACTGGCATAAGCCAAGCATCGATTCGCACATCTCCAACGTGCCCTCCTCCGAACCCCCATGCGCCTTGGCCTTGACGGCCGCTGCGTTGTGAGTTCTTCTCTCAGAACGACTGAAAACGGTACAGGAGCGCTCACCTGGCGGACGCACTCGAAGTTCCTTGTCTAGATGACGAGCAAAGCAACCTACCAGGCGGAGCTGGTTTCTGCCGCCTCAGTCTTGTGAGTGAGCATAGCCAGTATCTGGGCCGGCGGGCTGTGCATTGATGATTCGCCCTGTCGTAGCATTTTCGACGCTCAGGCGGACTGTGCGATGCTCAGTACGTGCTGGTAGGCTCTGCGCAAACCCCCGCCTGATGCCTCTCTCAACAGCGCTCACGCTGTACGAGATCTTCCTCACTTTTGACCGTGAAGTCCGCCTGGTGTGGCAGCGTAAATTCAACGGGGCGACGCTGCTCTTTCTCCTCAACCGATACGTATCCCTCCTCAGGCTTTCAGTCGTCATCTTCGCAGTGCTGCTCTTCTCTGATCAGGTGAGGGCGATTGAACTGTCAAGGGTCCTGTGTTTCCCCGACGCTGATATGTTTGCATACAGACGTACGCCTGAATCCTGACAGGAGATGTGCGTCGAGGCTAATCGGTTGATGGGTTTCAGTTGTAGCTATGGGCCATTCCTTGTTGCCGGTTTGGAGTACAGTTTACTCTTGATAATCGCAGGTCCGTCCGGTAGCCTCTGTCCCTTTTCTGAACGTGCAAAGTGATACTAACGAGTTCAGACAGTATTCTTTGCCCTGCGAGTGTATGCACTCACTCAACACTCTATCATTCCTGCGCTCGTGGTCTTCGCGCTTCTGGTAGTGCCGGTTGTCGTCAACGTGGTGAATCTTCCTATCAGGAGCTAACCTGCGACGTCACTGATACCGTCCCGCGCCCCGCAGTACATCGCTCCCTTGACTACAACCCGGACGCTGCCTCCGCCCCTGTTCTGCATAACCAGCATACATATCGACCCGAAGCTCTACGAACGGTGAGTCAGCTAATTCGTCTGAGGATCGACTCGGACACGTCAATGGTACTCACATCATCCCACATAGACGTACGATTCCCTAGACCCTCCCATATAGACGACAATCTAACCTTACATGCGCTCTAGTTGCTGTGATGACGAGGACTTGCGTCCTCCTGGGAGACGTACTCGTCCTGTTCATCACATGGCACAGCACGTACAGGATGTGGAGGGATGGTCGAACCGCACGCTTCCGGGCGTCGCTCTCCACTTTGCTCTTACGGGACGGTAAGCTGCTGGTACCTCACGTGCAGCCACGCGATACTGACCCGAACCCGCCTTAGGAACGATATACTTCATGTAGGTACCCCTCTCAACCCACCAGATATGAGCGCTCACGGCGCATCCGAACAGCGTCATCCTGATCTTGAGCGCCCTGCAGCTGCTGTTCCTGTTCGTCAACGACGTGCGCAATATCGAGACGACCTTCGCTGACACGTACGCGAAATCTTCCCTCTCCCTCTCACAGGCTGTCGTCCGTCGCTGACAGCCGCCACCGCGCAGGCTGATGCCGCTCCTGATCTCCCGGCTGATCCTCAACCTCCGAGAGTTCGATTCCGCAGGGAACTCGACGTCCCTAGCGAGCGCAGACGGGGAGAAGACAGTTACGGTGATGTTCGCATCAGCACCCGGCACGGACTCGGACTCGGACTCGGACTCCGGCGTGTTCATGAAGTCCGAGTTCGAGTCCTCCAGCTTTGCAGCCTTCGTCGACCCCCTTGGTGCGCCCGTCGACTACGATGCGTCTTGGGACGACCTAGGGGAAGATGCGACTACACCCTCGAACGACCCAGACTCGGACGGAGCGGAGGGATTCCTGACGGTGGGCACGGCGGTGAGCACGGCGTTGTTCAAGGCTCAATTGTTCGCGCAGGACCGCTGCGAAGCGGAGGATCGGTGCTGAAGCTCTCAGTTGGGGGTGGATCTAGTCGCCAACCTCGAGATTAAAGCGGTCGGAGCGAGTCTCGGGAAGTTATCTGCTGTATACGTGAGTCGATTGCAAAGGCCTTTTCCGTCAGCACTGATAGACCATGGCAGATATCCTGTAGTAAAATATGAATCCGAGAGTGGTTTCAGGCTGTGCTATAGTAATTCTGCACGTCCTTTGCAGACGGACCCGTGCACGGACGGCATTCACAGCACCCTCAGACGTCAGGTATCCGAACACTCGTGCTGTGACAACAATCTTTCACACTCTCCTGCTCTGCACACTCCAGGCAAATCATCGTCCAAGATACTTCATATCAACTCCGATCTTCAACTCTCATACATGAATATCGTCCACTTCACCTACGACTCTCAGAACCGTGCCTCAATACATCTGACTCGACGCGAACCTCTATCGACTTAGAGGGTGATGGGGACACAGCCAAGGGCAACGAGGCCGCCCTACATGAGTGTAAGTCGTCATCAGCGTTGCGTCGTGCTTGGACTACACATTCTGACTCACGTGGGAGTTGTCGGTGCAGGTGACAGTCGTGGCAGAGCAGCCAGAGCTCCCGATGACGGTGATCGCGGAGCAGTCCAAACCCACGAGCGCGGTGATGCTCCCAGCGTCGATCCCGAGAAGCGCCAGGAGTGTGGCGGTGGAGGGGTCGCTGGCCTATAATCGCAACTCCGTAGTTAGCCATCGAATGCGCTCGGACGATGGTGAGTCTTGAGTATGCTCACCGTGCTGGTGCTCTCGCAGCATAGGTCGGTGCTGGACGGCGGCGGGCTGTCGTTGCGGCCTTGGATGGCAGTGGCGACCGCAAGAAGGGGCAGAGCCGCGAGAATGAGGGCGCGAGAGAAGAACATTGTGATGTGCGAGATGAGTGCGAAGGTGAGTGCGAGTGCTGTTGGTTGGTAGGGCGAGCTGATTGTTCGACCTGAGGTCTGTCCTCCCGTTCTGTCTCTCCTTTATAGCTTGCTGACCGTCCTCTTCGCAGGCGTCCATCGCGCCTCGCACCTCGCACCTCGGCACCTGTTGACGACAACATCTGTCGTGTCGTGTCGAGAAATGAGGGCTGAGAGCCGAGCGATAGGTGACGAGGAGCGAGGTGGAGCACGAAGGACATGGAGGTCAGCGGCCAGGGGATCTGTCGCGGCTCCGCCTTCGCGCTGTCGTCCGGTGTGGTGCATCACGGTACCGCGGTATGTCGTGCCTTCGCATGATACATCTGTCGTTCCCTGTGCGCTTTCTCATGCTCATTTCCGCGTCTTGCAGCGCTCCTGCTAACAACACTGGGTACCCGATCCCTCTACGTCATAGGAATCGAAGACCACATGTTTCGGACCAGGCTTCTGCGCGCCGTGTGG
This sequence comes from Sanghuangporus lonicericola, assembly GCA_016618145.1. NCBI lineage: Eukaryota > Fungi > Basidiomycota > Agaricomycetes > Hymenochaetales > Hymenochaetaceae > Sanghuangporus > Sanghuangporus lonicericola. The sequence goes on along the minus strand of WJSG01011760.1, from coordinate 13,767 downwards.
TCGGGATCGTCAGTGTTGTTGTTATGTTCTGGGACGAATCTGACTTATCTGTGATTCAGTCTCTTCCGGCTCTTCGGATACTGCCAGCACGCTGTCCGCGGAGATGATCGTGTTGCCCGCGTCACTGAATGGCCAGTGGAGTGCATAGAACGCCGCGGCGTTTGCCCATGGACCTTCTTCTCTCGGGCTAGCGGGTCGGCGCTGCTGTAGACGGTCCATGGCGAGGACTCGGCCTACGCGCGACGATGCGCGAGAGTCGGAATGCCGCACAGGGAAGCTGGAAATAGTAGGAAAAGTGCGGAGGGCGAGTGGTTCTCGGATTCGGAACCGCCTCGCCGGGTGCGGTGCCTCAAACCCTCTGTACGTCTGCCCTTCACCTCTGTTTTCCTGACCGCCTCAAGCTTGTTCGTCTGGTCAGGTGGAACGGAGATGATGAGCGCAACAGCCTACGAGGTCCCCGGACGTCACAGGGGCAACCGTCGGAAGGACCTGAGCGGTGGAAGGAGAGGTCAACGTTCACGATCAACAAGCGACAGAGCCGGTATGTTGTGATATTCTACCGGGGTCTGTAAGAGGACTGAATTATGGCGGTGACTTCATTGTAGATGTGCGTGTCAGCCAGCGGGCATTATGCGGAGAGCGCTGTTGCTGCGGTGTATGGAGATATTACCCATGACGTGTCTGGGACACGAGGTTGCTGGTCGCTGATTGCGCGGAGGGATGGACGCGGACGTGGGTGCGCCGGGGACCCACCGACTGGCCGGGACGTTTCTGAGGGTTGTATTGCAGTTCTCCGCGCGCTCGAATGGGCGACGGTATGTAGGCCGGACGGCTACAGGAACTTTTCGCGCTACTGTGCATACTACGACAAAAATCGAGGGATGGCGAAAGACATTAGGTGATGTACATGTACGTCGAGGGCATACCGCAAGCTTCTCGTCTTGTACGAGTATTCGCAATAGGGTATGACACGGACGTCCAAGGAGAACAATTGCAGCGTATCCGGGCTGGACCATGGGAGCGTGCTAGCAGCCACCGAAAGGAACTATAGTACGCACACCTAGTGTGTCTCCTGGTATGTGACACGACCTTCGTCAGCGGTAGCAATTCGTCCAGCCTTTCGATCCATCCCGAGAGGCAGCGCCACGGTGACATGCTTCAGCGAAGGGTGCTCGCAGACGAGACACTCCACAAAGCCACCGAGATCGAACTCGGGCAACGTAAAGCTCGGGTAGGGAAGCACGAGTGACATCTTGAACATTTGCAAGCGGGGCATGGTGAGTAGCCAGACTTTCAGGTCTTTCTGATCAAATAGCCGATAGGTCAGCCCGAGTCCGACGTCTACAATTTGAACAGGGCTCTCACCGTCAGATGCTGGAAAACAAATTTGCCCATTTCGAGATAGACGTTCAACTCCAGATGCTTGAGTGCGGTCGTGCCCTCCCGGATCCCTGCATCCGCCTGGGACTTGACGTAATACAGGAACAAGATGAAGTGCAGATGACCGGGGCCGAAGATAAGACGCACTGGCTGTGCTCAACCGAGCACCGCGCCGAGCAAGGGGATATCGTGGTCGCTCTGCGAGCGAAACGCGAGACGAGGGATGTGTGAGGTGGTACTTACAGGTCCTCGACCGAGCCCTCGAACTCCATAGAGTGCTTCCATCTGGCTCTACGACGCCGCTGGCAGGCGGACCGGGACCAGCGATGTAGCATCTCGCACGTAAAATGCCGGAGTTAGTAACGCAGAGATGGCTGAAGTTGGGAAATGCGTGGACGTAGGGTGCGAGTGCGAGGAGCAGGTCCGTGTCAGGTTGGACCTTCAGATGACGGAGCTTGGGGTAGATGACGGCGATGGTAGGCTCCATGGACTCTACCCAACGTTGTGTGGCTCTCCAAGTCAACTGGAGGCTCTCGAGGCTCTCCGCGAGATTCCGCAGTGTTTTCGCGGGGCAGAACAAGTGGTCCTGCGGGGTCTGCGGGTCGGAGACATCAAAGTGAGTCGGCGTTGACAACCTTCGACGGGAGCACCTCCAACAGATTGCACATGAGGTTTCCAGAGTCGTGGAGTCTTATGGTCCTCAGAGAAGTAAGGGCCGAGATTCTCTCTCGGAGGACAGGATAAGTAATGTGTCAAGTGGTAGTCGGCACCGTGGGTCCACGAGGAGATGACAAGGGTGTCGAGGTTAATCATCCCTACAAGGGCAACGCCCAGACGCGTACACATGTCGCAAGATACGTATGAGACACATCTCCAACTGGGGAGGTCAAGTCCGCGAACGTATGGCAGGCGGATCCCATTCTCCGCTCGGAGAAACAAGAGGAACGACGTCCACTTCCGTGGCGACGGGAATTTGATGAAGGTGACCCATCCTTTAATAAAGTCTTCGCGCCTTCATGGTGAAGAGTCTTGCATGTTGCCATCAACAAGATTGCAGTAGCCAGAGAATCTGAGAGTCCGAGGACGTGGAGGAGCACGTCGATGTTGAGAATGGCGACCGTATGTGCTACCGTATGTTTCGTCAGTAAGCTCGGAGCCCCTTGTATGCGCTTGACATACCTCCAAGCTTTCGAGCTTTGAAAATCCGCTGATGATGGTTGCAAGAGCGAAGTACTGTAAGTACGTACTTATGTTGAGTATGAAGCGGCGAGCGCCTACATACTTGTGTGCGGAAGCACGGGCCGGGCTTGGCCGGGCAGAGGACTACCGCCATAGAGAGAGTTCCGCCTTCTACCTACTATCTCAAACTTTTAACTTTCCGTGACTCTCTGACTGGACGGCCATGACCATTCAAGGCCTCAAGCTGCTCCAGAGCCCGGTAGTTACTAGGAGTCACTGCCCGCTCACTGGTCCGCCGACACGTTTTTCAAGCAACTCATGGATGCCCGCACACACGGGACTCATCATTTGCGCAGATGCAGCCCTACGCTCACACTGAAGCTCCCAATACCGGATGAGTCGCTCCTCGAGCTCTGAAAGCTGTTCTAAACGGGCAAAGTATGAGAAGCCGCATAGGCGCGAGGGTGTGTTCGAAATTGACATCGCGAAAGGTGCGCTTTCGACATCTATGTGTCGCACGTCAGGGGACTAATACAATATGATTAACTTTACCAGAAGGACGAAGTCGGCCTTCTCGTCCCGTCTAGCATCGAGATCAATCACCTCTGCGCTCTCCTCCAGCTTTACGGCAGACACATGGCCCATCAATCCAATTCTCACATCCGTGCATCGACTCCAACCAGTCGCACGGGGGGCTCGGTGACGACGCCAACAGGCAACAGGATGAGCCCAGAAATGCACGATGCAATCGGCATCATCTCGTATTCGTGCACGACGACGGGGTGGAAGGACAACGACAGCGCGGATTGCTTCCTCCGCCGCGCATACAGACGGATAGGTTTGGAGGGGGACACGTTCGACGGCGTCGGGCTGGGCACTCAGGTGAGTACATGTTCTCTGAAGCTTCACGTTTTGCTCGGTCATAGGATTCACGGAGCGCTGATACTCGTCCTCTGTCGCACATATCGACGACAGCTCCCAGTCAATCTTCCTCTTCGCTGGCAGGAACTCGCGGCCAGCCTGCCGTTCACCAACGAACGTTCACTGCACCTCAGGCTGTCGATTGGAGTGCACTTCCTCGAAGTAGGGATAAATGACGGCTTCTGGTGAGTTGTCTTGGTTCCCTCTCGCGAACCGAGAATATGTGACTGATCGATACCCGTCAGAATAGAACAGTTCGAGGTATGCGGGCTTGCTAGACTTCGTCCGCTGCGATCCCTTGTAAGGCACACAGGCTCCGACACCGCAACGTACCTCCCGAGTCCCGTTCACTCTTCGCACACGCTCAATGGGCCCATGTGAGCTATGCCTGGCTTCTAATCTAGTCGACGCAATGCTAGGAGTACGAACTAATGCTGTCGGATGGCCAGATTACGTTGACGTTACAATGGGACCATGGTGGATGGCGGAGCGCCCATGGAATCCTGATGGCACGCCACCAAGATCACTGCTGGCTCATTCCATCCCTCGATATGCGGAGCACGGTGCAACGCCTCTGTAGGCTTAGGGTGGCCTGCAACTGCTAGTGAGTACCGGAGTTACCGACATGACGGTCGTATGGCGTCCGATTAACGATAGCATCTGCCTGGTAGAAGCCGCACACCGAGACACATCTCCCTGCAAGGACGGCTTACAAGCACGCGCATGCCTCCTGGCCGAAGCATTTCTTGATCTAGTATGGTTTGATATCGTGAAATCTTCTCGCCCGCACGGGAGACACCTGTTATAAGATCGCCTTGGTGAAGTCGGTGTCGTCTCGTCCTCTGTCCCTCCGCCCGCCTCAACGAGCTCCCCATGGACGAAAGGATGGACTCTGCTCCGAAGGGTGAGCCTCTCGTAACATCGGAGATGTCCCTGGCTGATCGCGGCCATCTCACAGAGTCGACCGTCACGCCGCCCCCCGCACTGAACTACGACGTGCTGCTGAACGTCATCGATCAGTCAAGATCGCTTCAGACAGGCCTCGCGATCGTATCCACCTGCCGCGTCCTCTACCACGATGGGGCGCGAATCCTACTCGGGAAGCCTGTCACGCTGTCCACTGAGCCCGCACTGCGCTCTTTCCTCTACGCAAAACGGTATACTGTCCGGCGGTTTCTGACACTTGTCATCGCCTCAGCGGCTCGAGCTCGCGTTATGAACCTCCTGCCCGCCGTTTGAAGAAAGTAAACAACCACTGCTCCGTTCCTCCCCAAACTTCATAAGTTGCATATGTTACCCACTCTCATCACAGGAAAAATATCTGCGCACTTGGCTCTCCTCTGGTTTCTTGTGTTCTGCACGCAGCATCCACAGGCGCTTACTACGCCGTCTCCCATGCGCGCTTCTCGGCCCACGTCCGCCGCTGTCCGCCGCTTTGAAGAGAGTCGGTTGCCCCTGATCCGCAAACTGCGCAGACACATACGTTGAGCACCTCTCATCCCAGGAGAAAAAAATTGTAGTGCACATGTAACCTGTAGCTCGGGTGGGACTGTATGTTATGCATCATAAGTATCATTCTCGGGGCGCGTGCGCCTATACTTGAGCTTGTCCGCATAGGCGCTCCTGCCTCTGCCCGCCAACATGACGAGCATTGCCAAGTAAAAGCAGCCTGGTACTGCACCCTAATAGCATTTTTCCCTACACCTAGTACCCTCTCTGAGCAGGTGAACCAATTTTGAGATGGGGTTAGTAGGCTGGTTATCCACTTCCTTCAAACGGCGGACAGGAACCTCAAAATCGGCGGACGGAAAGCCGTCGGGCGCCGGACCCAATAGCTAAGTCCTCCGGGCATATACGCGGCCGGCACCGGACTGATTACCTTGTGTGCAAGGTTACCTGGAGGGTCATAATTGAAGCTCGTATACGCTCACCCGGTATCCCACGATCATCCAGTTTGATCCGCACACGTGGCTTGTGCACATCCATGCAGGAGTCTCATGCAGTCCGCGTTCGTGGTCTACTGTAACTCTCCACGCTCAGTGCTCACCCCTGCCCATGGCCGTCGAACTCAGGAATTACAGCTACGACAACAGCTCTTGCTGGTTGTGGTGAACAATTCGGCAGTGTTCGCTTTGACCGGGCGAGTCTACGACTTTTCGACCCACCATGCTGAGTACCCACCCGTGGTTGATTGTGTTCAGTGGTGCAGCGCCGTCACCTCGTAGAACTACTACTGGAGCTGAAACATTTAGGCTCTACTACCAGCTTGAAACTCAGCACAGCAAACACGTTGCTCGAGAGTCAACATTCCCCTCGCACGCATCGAAAACGGCAATAATGTTCTCGTCGCATACACTGTCGTTCGGATGGACTCGGAAGACTTAACCTACTCTAAAAAGGTATCACTCGCTCTCCATACGCTACAGTACAAGCTCATACACAAGCCCTGTGTCCCTCGTACTATCATAAAGTCACCCGCCACACGTAGGAGCTTTTTGACCGGCATTGATGCTTAATCCCACAAATTCTCCAAAATCGCCCTATCGTGTATCATATCTATAACCTAGCTTGAACTTCGACACACGATTCCGGCACGACGAATGCCCTCGAATACAGCCCGCACGCAAGGTTATAGCCGCCGTGGCGGCGCTTCCTAGTACACCTTCTAGGACAGACACAATAGCAATATCATTTGACAGATGCGCGTTCCTCGCGGACATCATACCCTCTTGCTTCCTCTACTTCTTGAGAAGCGCGCCCCTGTCTCGCCCTCAGCACCTGCGAGACCTTTCGTTGCACATGTCAGATATACAGCCGAAGCTGGCGCGACGGCTAGGCCGCATATGTCCGTCGATGACCGGGCTCAAATCGTTGAGTATGTGGTTTCCGGAGAGGACACTGGCCTCGGACCCAGGCCTCGTGGCCGGACTGGCGAAGCTCGACTCTCTGACACGCCTGTCGCTGTCGTGCTCGGGCACGCTGGTATGCACCCTCATGCGACTTCTCCATGCGCCTCTCAAGATCATCTCGTTGTCGTGGGGATACGACGACTTTTCGCCCGGGGAAATCTATTGGGAGACCGTCGATGAGGATGATTGGCCGGAGTACCATCCCACCGTTCTTCTGGAGAACTTCGCGAATACACTCGAAGAACTCACTTGCCAGTGGTGGTATACCGGCGAGGAATACATTCGTCCGCGCAAGACCTTCCCTCGCCTTCAACGTCTCAGCATCGAACACGTCGACTCGGTCTACGTCGCTCCGTATGTCCAGGCATTCCCCAACCTCGCTCAGGTCTCCGTTCTCACCTACGTTGAGGAGAACATGTCCTGCGATGAGGTCGACGAAGACTTGGAAGACAACCACGAGCTGAACGTCTCTCGGCAACTCCTTCCTGCGTCCGTTCATGGAGGGACGTGGGAGCATATGGAGGAGTTCAAAGGCTCCTTCGTGGACTTCTATGTTCTCGGATTTGCATGCCACATCCCGCGCCTGAACTTGGACGCCCAGTCGTCCGACCGCTATCTACCATTCTTTGCCGAGACGTTGTCGCACACGAGGCCGACGTACCTCAAGCTCACCACTCGTTCAAACAACGACTGCGATCGATGGCCTCCAGTGGCTGTCAGCCGCGCTACGTGAGATGAGTCCTCAGGCGCAGTCAAGTCTGGAGACTATTGAGATTCAATACGTGTTCGAACGTCCCGTTCCCAACGTCGATCTTGCGGCGGCTATGGTGAGTACCCCACGTCGCCTGCGACTAGCATAGAGCATTAAACAAATTGATTTACTGCAGGAGGAGTTCGCCTCCGCTATCGAGGAGATCAATATCGGCGCTCTCAACCTCACCATCGTTGCCAACACTCGCCCTAACTTCACCGATGGAGATTGGGCCGTCTGGAACAGTGCTAAGGATTCTGCATATGTTGTTCCGGCGGCGAAGAAGCGGAGCGAGCACACCGCGGCGAAGGCGCCCCGCAAGCCGCCTCCGCCTCTGACGGCCAAAGAGCGGATGATGGAGGACTTCGACGTAGCGGCATATACGAGAAGACTCGTCGAGGCACTCCAGACTCTGCGAGATGTCGAGATCGTCATCGAGAGGCCGCGCCAGCGTGGACGGCGCGTGGCGACCCTTGCGCGAGATGGGTCGCGCACGGTTGAATGCTTGGATTATGAGGAGTGAAGTCGTCTCGAGCGAAGCTTGGTCTGACGTTGACTCTTGACGTCGCGTTCTCACAAGGGGCATCAGGGCTGCGAGAAGGCGCGTTTGTACTCATGCCATCTGACCTAGACTCGGAGGTCAGACCGCTTCAGGCATTCAAAGGCTGACCAAGTAGTAGTACTGATGAGCATGTTGACAATGTCAAGTCTGGGATGCGGAACGGCAGACATTGGTCGAAGGTGATGTCCAGTATATCGTCGCCTGAGCCTCGCGCTTTCTTGCAACCCGACATCGGATGCGCGCCCGAAGAGGTGTCAAGACATGCCAGTTCAATCAAAGCAGCGCACCATGAAGTTCGTTCAGTTTCAAGTCCAAGGCGATCTATTAGGAATCCAAGCCCGAGGGACAACACAAGAAGGGCACGTAGTACACAGCAGGCCGGGGCCTAAGCTCGAGTCCAGTACAGTATAGAGAGCACACAGAGCTGGGGAAGCCACGTCGATGCGTACATCAGGTCAACCAACATAGGGGAGCGCAATGCGACGTGGGAATGAACCAGAAGAAGTATGTCCAAGAGCATTGGGGTTTGACGTTCGGTGCGTTACGAGTTAGCGATGCAGAGCGCAAGAACCACATAGATACATCCAAGCGGATATGTCTCTTCGTCACCGGATCACAGTCTGGCCGTCTGCATCTGGTTCTGAATCCCAGTAGCAACCAACCGGCGGTTCGTGATGTCCCAGATCTACGAAGGCAGACCGACAAGCTTAGTCCCTGGACGAACGCGATAGCCAGGGCTGATGTGCTCACTTCTGTACGGGCAGAAACCGCCCTCGAGCCCCACGCAGTCGTGGTGTTGATCAGTTCCAGCCGTGCACCACTGCGTGCGATCGCGAGTCATTCAGTTGTGGACTGGATCGGGGGAGGGGAGGTCATCGCGAGAGACTTACACTTTGGCCGGAGCATGAAAGACTGTGTTGATGCCGTGCGAGACGTAGTCTCCCTCCTTGTTCAGTGCGATCTTCAACGCATTCAATGCAAGCGTGGTGCATCTGGTCACCGGTAGCAGGTATGAGATCGACTGTTCGGTCGGCGAGACCCGCCATGCATGTTCCCCACCAGGTTGAGCATGTCTGCATGGGTGCGCGATGTCTGTACCACACCAGGACGATGAGTGAATGCTCAGAGCGCACCTTCAGCCATATCGATCTCGAAGACGACGCGCGCGTGCATCTTCTTGTCCTCCCGCCGCTCGTACACATCCACCTCCCGTAGCTCCAACCTGGATGTCGTCTTTTTGCCGAAGCGCGGATCGCGGCGCATCACCCGGTCTTCAAAGTCGAGGATCGCGGCACGTTGCTGGGGCGAGAGATTGCTGGAGAACCGTACATCGGAAGTCATGGTCGGAGAGCCGCGTCCAGCAGTCGAAGTCATCCGCAGGTCCGTCGACGTCGACAGCGATGGAACAAGACGAGCAGCGCGGGCATGAGCGGCCTAGAAGTGTGGTGGTGATGGAGAGTCTCAGGGTAGGCTCGCGCAGGCAGCGCCCGCGAAGAAAGCTTGATTAAGTATGAACTTACTGATTCGTTACTTACCGCGCTATCGAAACTGCTTATTTGACCTTGACTCTAACCACCATGGTTTCACTATTTACCTACGTGACTTCGTCACTGAGACGTCGATGCTCACCGCTGAGGCCTCACATGGCCTTGGATTGCGACGTGTTCTTCCGTGTCATCGCACTATTATCCAAGCCTGAGGGCGACGGGTGAGTTGTATCTGGTTATCATGAAGCTTGTTCTGCGCCGCCATTGCATACTGAAGTTGGGGACAAGCCGGGGTCGTAGTCAATTGTGATGACAGCTGGGTGGTAGGGAAGCTAGGGAGCGCATGACATGCAGGGAGCAGACGCGGGAAATTGCAACCGAGCAATTAAGTACTACCTGAACGCGGTGTTACACGCTCAGTCATAACTCAACGGATCCTCGCTCATGTCCGCATCCATGTCCGCGTCGACGTAGATCTTGGACTTGGCAATGACCGCCGACCGACCACCGCTGCTACGCGGCCCGACGACCTGAACGACGGCGTCCCCGAGGGACGGAGTGGCTTCTCCCAGGTCGCGCACGAACGCGTCCACGTCGAACGACTGCAGCATCACTTCAGCCGGAGTGAGAGGTGCGGGGGACGGGGGACGGGGCTCGGGCAAGCCGTGAGTCTCTGTCGCCATCCACGTTTCGAAGTCTTCTGGCGGATCGGGCGTCGGGTCCAGCCAGGTCGTGATTAGATTGAGGCGCAGTCTCCGCATAGGAAGCTGGGACAGGGTGCGCGCGAGCGCGTGCTGTGGAGGGAGCAGCGGTCAGCGGAGATCGCATGTATCGCGTCGGTAAGGAAGCTGGACACGCACTAGGAGGGATGGGATGTCGACGTCGCCATCTTGCTCCCCGAGATGCAGCTCCACGCTGAGGCTCTCCAGACGGGCTGCCCACGGCTCGTGGAGGTTCTTCGCGAGACTGCGTTGAGGGTGGGTCAAGAGCGCGCCATCGCCCTCGATCATCACATGGAGCGGCCGTGCGTAAGAGAGGACAACGGACAAGAGGCCGAGGTTCGCGGCGTTGAGCTCAGTGTAGAGTCTGACGGCCGACACTTGGCTCGTGAGTCCGAGCAGATACAGATCGGCCAAACTTCCAACGAGCTCCTCGAGATGCTGCCATGTTCCCGGCCCGTTGGGAGCCAGTTGGGATGCCATGTTCCGCTGGTGGTGTTGGCGGATCTCCGCCGGTAGGGCGTGTTCTTCGCAATCGTCGTAGGCGTCCGCGTGTTGCTGGTCCGTCCTAAAGTCCAGCTGTCTGAGGTTCGGGAATGCGCGGATGAATGGAGCTATGAGCGGGAGGTCGTCTTTTTCTATCTGCAGGACGCGGAGCCTCGGATAAACATGCGGGAATACGGGCACCTTCATGCCCGTGCGCCATGAGTGGCAGGAGAGCTCTTCGAGAGTCGGTGCCCATCGGGCTAGGAGGAGCACGGGGTGGTAGTTGGCTAGGAGGTCGCGGCCAACCTTAGCCTCGAAAAAGCTGCGAGGGTAATCGCACCAATTGAGGCTTATAGAGACAAGGGCCGACTGCATAGACTTGAGGAGCGCGCAGGTGACGTGACCAGCGTACGTGATGTCGAGGTGGCGGAGATGAGTGAACTTCGCAATGACGTCCGCCAACGCGGGGTACAACCTGAGCTCAGAATCCCCGCTTTCGATGCTCAGGCGCTCCAGCTGAGGCATGCGGTCCATGCTGCGGATCAGCGAAGCAGCAGTGTGCGCCTTGAGCCCGTACAAAGAGCACAGGGTGAGGTGCCGCGCGTATTGGAAGCGTGAGCCGTTGTCGGCCTGAAGGAATTGGAGAAACCTGAGGACGTCTTTCTCGCCTAACAGTCGTATATTGTTGAACAATATCGATTTTGCGGCTTCGTGGTAGAAGAATCGACAAGACAGCATGAGCGTTGCGCATGTGGAGCGATCCGCGCAAACGGCGACTTCACGCAGCGCGTCCCAATTGAGACGCGGGGTTGGATATGTGGCCGATATCATCGAGGAGGTTCTGTGAGAGTAAACCAAATGCTTCAGCAGGGGCGCATATAGTGACAGTCTACGAAGCCCGACTCGCCTCCAGCGGGATGTAGTTCTTGTTGTCAGTGACCAAACTCCACCACGCCAAAATTGAGACTTGAGTCCAGTAAGGTCATCAGCAGTGGCAGTCATTTGTAGGCAATATGCGTACGATCCTACCTTGATATCTGACGTTGTCCCTTGAACGCTCAAGCTCAAGTATGGGGGAGATGACGCGCAACTTAGCACTGATCGTTCGAGATGAGCATGTCAATTGAGCAATGCCTGCAGATCAACAACATACCTTTAATGATCTAGGCTATTCGTCGCAAGAAGAGGACGTCGCTCGGAAGAGGAGATGTGGTCAGAGGCCAAGAGCTCTTCGGGAGCTGCCGTGACGGCCCGTGTGACCTGTCCGAAGGGGTGCAAGCAACCTAAGCGATATAGCGAACATGGCAGACCATTTGGAGACGCGCTCTCCAACTCGAAGCCGCACAATCCGAGCCTGGCGGGTCATCATGAAGAGAAGGAGGTAATCATCGAGAACGGAGCTGAAGCTTTGATGGGACACAGGACTCGGACATATGTACGAGTCTATGTGACAGGACGAGGGCTATATTCCTGACGTCGAGCGTGACCAGGATGAGGGAACATTCGGTGAGCGAGAGGAAGCCTATCCATTCTGCTCCGTACTCAGACTGCGTGCATCCCGACATACATCGATGATAGAACGAAATTAGGAGGGATGAATCGCGTTGCTTTCGATTGTAAGCAAAGCGTAGCAGGGTACGCCCGATACCGCGCATTACAGCTTAGGCTGTGATGGTGGCATCTGGTTGTGGATCCCCGTCGCAATCAGGCGGCGGTTCGTGACGTCCCATATCTGATGAGGAGCTGCCGGTCAGTCTAGCTGAATACGTGACAACAACGCAGCTACGTACCTCCGTGCGCGCAGACACGGTGCGTGCCCCGAAGGCGGTCGTCTTGTTCGTGATGCGTAGCCGGGCCCCGCTGAAGCCAGCGGAGACGTCAGAGCACTGTCGCGAGAAGAGGCTACAGGTGTATACGTACAGCAGGGCGGGAGAGTGGAACACCGTGGTCAGAGACTGGGATACGAGAAAGACACGCTTGTTCATGGCGATGCTGAGCGCGACGAGCGCGATAGAGGAGCATCTGCGAGAGACGAAGCCCCGAGGAACGGTGAGCAGTGAGCACGGACGCGTACTGCCGCGAGTCACGTACACGTCGACCATAAACATGGCGCAGCCGCCATGCATGTGTCTTGCAGAGTTCAGCATGTCTTCAAGACAAGCAGCCTCGTATAAGTTTCTGTACGCGCTGCGCAGCGATACACAAACGTACCTTCTGCCATATCAATCTCGAACACAACTTCCGCGTGCATCTTCCCATCCTCTGGCCGCTCGTACGTCAACACCTCGCACAACTCGAGACGCGACCCTGTCGGCTTCGCAAACTCCCCACGTCCGCGCAGGATAATCTCTGCGAAGTCGACGATCTCCTCGCGCTGCTTGGAGGTCAGGTTGTCCGAGAAGCGTGTCGTTGAACGCGCGCGCAGGTCTTGGTTATCGAGCGAGGGAGAAGGCGACATGGTCGGCCAGTCTGAGTGACATAGAAAGCCCAGAGTCAGAGACGGTGCCCAAGGGCGGGTTCATGGCGATGGTGGTGGTGGTGGTGGTCGCATGATACGTCAACCGGCAATCGGGGCAAACGTTGCCGTCGTTGACGGAAAGTAAGTAAGAGTGCTTACTTGTGGTAAGCGGTCTTCCCGGCCCGCGCTCCCGCACATTCTGAGTGGCAAGTCGGTGGCTTGACCTGCTACTTGCAACTCCTGCCATCGAGTCTGACTGCACAAATGCTCACGGTTACGCCGAGCCCATAATAATGAGTGTCAAGTAGACTTCGGTGGCATTCGAGATGTATATGTCGGTCACCTCGCATCGCCTCCGCGCTGGACGAAATGGACAAGCCCGAGTTGCTTGGAGTCCATTAGAGCGAGAAAGGGGGCCGTCTGCGTTCTCGTGACGACTCGACGAGCTTGGGACGGTTTTCCATTCGACATGCGGCGGTTCGGGCTCCTGCGCATCAGGTTCGCAAGAGCCTGAGCCTGGTCTGAGGAACGACCGCACTGCGAGCGCATGGCACGAATATCATTCGATAGACACTTCCCTGCAATTCGTCTTCCGAGTGGTAGCATACCCTTGCATAATAGTTCATGTACTGACGTCCTCTTGGAGAGAGCGGCAGCCGCGTCCAGCGTTCAGTTACCAGTAGGTCGACCACTCATACACGTTCCGGTCTGCATACTCCGCCCTGCGAACCCTCACAACCTCCGCAGACCTGGTTCGGTAGTCGAATGTGTCGTCCGGCTCGCCCATAATGTGTTGAAAGTGGACTAATAGTATTATAAGTACACCGTACATAGTACCTACTTATCTCTTACTTACAACTTACTTACTTGCTTATTCCGAGATTAGTCTTACGTAATCCTCCTCGAACTTACCTT
>WJSG01011743.1:0-10326 GCA_016618145.1 Sanghuangporus lonicericola | reverse complement strand
ACGCAACCCGTCGACATCAAAAACGACTTCTCGCTCCTTGTGGCGAAGAGCGTCGTTGTAGCTGAACGATAGAAATGACGAATCAGATATCTATGCGTTAGAACAACGCTCATGACGCTTACACCCAGGCCCTAAAGTGTAGTATGGAAGACAAGGCGCGACGTGGCAGCGAACGTGTTGTGGAGAGGAGCTTTGAGCCTTTTGAAGACAACGGAACTCGCCCTTCCAAGGCGAAGCATGCCAAAGTAGGCTGAGCTTATGGACTCACAGTAGGAAGCCTGCTTCATACTTAGTGCGATCCAGCCCGAAGACACGACGAAACGAAGACGAGCGCAAGTCCACAAAGCATTCCAGGAACGACCAATGCCACGTGTCCCAGATCTGCCCGGTGGCACTGCATGCACGCAACTTGGGCGTCTTACATACTCTGCGCCAAGTCGTCAACTCTGTTCTTCATTCCGACATCTTGTCCTCCTCATCACATATATGTTCGCGTGAGCTTGTTGCGGAGTTCAAGACTAACGAGCTGCGGAAGTTCGCGACGATGCAAGGTCACCGGACTATCTGTCAAAGCGCGATCCCAGCCTTGGCGTGCGCTCCACGTCGACCTGTGGCCGCGAACTCCTCTTCCTCCTCCGTTCTCAAATTCATGGACTCACTGCCCTGATGACCTCTGTGCAGGAACACTGCGAAGTCTAGCTGGCTGATGCATACTCTACACGGCTCATGAGCAAATTCTGGCCAAGCGTTCACTTTTCAACTCCCGTCTTTGACCGCAAGTTGCCACCCACACTTGTATCCGACCGGTCGGGATATACATATGGCACAGCCGAGGATGAATATGCCGTGTGTAATACGCACGTCTTCCGTGAGGACTATGGATGTCCGATCGGGATGCGCTTCACTCCGACCTTAAAGTGCGTCGACTCCCAGAAGCCGCGAAAACCAGACTCAAAGCCACCCGTCTGCATTTCGACTATGCCTTCCTATGCTGTTATCGGAGCCTCTAGAGGCATTGGCCTTGAATTCGTCCGCCAGCTGGTAAGTCACGGTAGGAACAGGCCGCAGTGTCATTGACTAACTTCTCCGACAGGCAGCCAAACCCGACGCCGTTGTGTTCGCAGTTGTACGCAACGCGTCCAAGTCTAAATACCTTCAAGCTGTATCCAAGGATGCAAAGAACATTCACGTTGTCGAGGGCGACGTGGGCGACTACGCATCTCTTCAGGTAGGTATCACGCCGTGATTCATATGCCCGCCAGCTCTACTGATCATCCCCTGCACTCACTCACAGAAAGCCGCTGAACGCGTGTCGGAAGTTACGGGCGGGAAGCTCGACTATCTGATCCACAATGCCGCACGCGTGGAGGCAGAGAATCTCTCGAAGGGATTTGACGACTAGTATGTCTCCAGTGCTCATGATTTCTGGAGCCTTTTCTTAACATCTCTCACAGCGCAAGCATAGACGAGCTCGATGCCGACTTCACAACTTCGGTATGTGTACACTGGCGACGTCTACCCGCAACCTCTCGAGCTGACTCGAGATGTCTCCCAGTTCAAGGTCAACGGACTCGGCGTCATACACAGCATCTCCGCCTTCCTTCCTCTCCTTCGCGCTGGACCCACGAAGAAGATCGTAGCCATCAGCACTGCCGGCGCGGACCCGAAGACCGTGCGGGCGTCCGGCTTCGCCGGAGGGCCGGGATACGCCATGACGAAGGCCGCTGGGNGAGGGCCGGGATACGCCATGACGAAGGCCGCTGGGCTCCTCGCGACGATCAAATGGGCCCTGAAGCTGCAGGACGAGGGGTTCGTCGTCGTCGCTGTGAACCCGGGCTTGGTCGACAGCTCCGGCACGAGCGGTGAGCAGTCTGCTTGTTCAACCGCTCTCGGTGAATGAATATGAGTCTAACGGGGATTACAGATGATCCCGCGGCGCGTGCACTGTTCGAGGAGATCTCCGAGACCTTCTTCAAGAAAACGGGTGTGCGTCTTGAGCCGGAGACCCCAGAGCAGTCCGTCGCCGCGCAGTTGAAGCTTATCGATGGCCTCAAGCCGTCCGACAACGGACTGTTCCTGGAGCATACCGGAGGAGAATATGGGTTGTGATTTGCAGAGTCCAGACGGGAGTTGAAGTAAGTCTCCGCTACACCTGAAGTGCTCCTCGGCCCTGATGGGCGCGGCGCCGAATAGCGACAATGTATGCACTACTGCAGGTATTATCAGCGCAGGGTGGCCGCTATCCCGTCCTGCGGAAGTTAGTTACCCGCGCGCCATCAGCATCATTCAAAAATCAACAGCGACCGATCACTCGACCTGATGTACTGCTACTTCACTCAGCGCGATGTGTCCCCTCGTCATCGAACGTTTCCGGTGGTGACGGCACGAACTGCTCCACCGTCGTCCGATCCTCCGATACGTACCGCTCGGAAATGTCGCAAAGGCGAAGGCGACCCCCACCAGCGAGTGCCAGTGGCCGTGCAGCGCTCGGCGTCTGCACGACTTGCTCTTTACCCCGACATCGCGCGATCTGCAGTCTCGTTCCCGACACGATATATCAACCTTACGGTGTCTGCTGGGGCAATTTTGCGAACTCTAGGGTGATGTGGCGCTGGTCACAAGGCAGGTTAGTTTCGGACGACTAGTTATATGCATCGCTACGGACCGTGCATGCCACTCATTACTGTAATCTACAGGAAACGCTGCCTCTCTCGAGCTTGCGCTGAGTCTTCCAACCTGCCTTCGACGCTGGCGCGCTGAACGGTCACTTTCAGTGCTCTCTGCCGAAGTTAGTACTGTCCCGGATCCACGCAGACAACTCACGGCCTGTTCAAGACAGCACTCGGAGTGAATGCCAGCTGCACCAGCGGCGTGCGGCACTGGACGGCAGCGAGAGAATCAGACGAGCAGCGCTACAGCTCGTTCCACGGCCCTCTTCTCGTCGATCCTACAGACCGCCGTTCACGGGTCCTTTCAGAACACTGTGGTTTGTCGGTTCTATGAGCGTCGTGGGTAGTACTGATGATGGGCACTTGCAGTGGCGTGTGGACATCTGGACCACGTTGATGGCAGTGAGCACTTCGCGTCGAGTCCTTGCTCTCAACTCATTTCATTCTCCAGCCATCTTGCCCCAGTACATTGCGACCACGCGTTCGAACGACGAGCTCACTCATCTAATAGGCAGTGTCCGAAGACAGTCAGTGAGTACTTCCTTGTACAGCTGTCCGTAATCATTATGGGCATCAGCCCGCGGTAGGCAGATAATCGTCGTGACCGGGTCGAGTGCACTGGGAACATATGTAGTGACACCGTGTACGCATATCTCGGGGCGTATGCTAATCACGCGCACGTTCGTATGCCACTCATGCACGGAGTACATCCTCCGTGAGGATTCTGGATGTCCGATCGGGATACGCTGCAACCCGTCACTCGGACTTAAGTACGTCGACTCCCAGGAGCCTCAAAACAACAGACCCAAAGGTATCCTCGTCTGCATTCTCAACTATGCCTTCCTATGCTGTTATCGGATCCTCCAGAGGTATTGGCCTCGAATACGTTCGCCAGCTGGTAAGTCAGCGCTTCAGCCCTCGCCTTGGTCAGGTGCCGCAGTGTCATCGACTGATTTCTCTGACAGGCAGCCAGACCCGACACCGTTGTGTTCGCGGTTGTACGCAACGCTTCCAAGTCTACTCACCTTCAGGCTGTAGTCAAGGATGCAAAGAACATTCACGTTGTCGAGGCCGACGTGGCCGCCTACCCATCACTTCAGGCGAGTAGTACGCTGTGAGCCATATGCCCGCCAGTTCTACTGAGTACCTTCTTCGCTCACTCACAGCGAGCTGCTGAACGCGTGGCGGAAGTGACTGGCGGGAAGCTCGACTATTTGATCCACAGCGCCGCGCGCATGGAACCCGGAGTCCATAGAGGCATCGACGATTAGTACGTCGTCGGCACTGTTTACGAGCCTCCTGAGTCTTAGAACATCCATCACAGCTCCAGTATGGACGAGTTGGATGCCGACTTTATCACCTCGGTATGTGCGTTGGGGAGACCGCTACTTGACACCTTGAGCTGACTTAAATTGCGACTGCCGCCTCCCAGTACAAGATCAACGCACTAGGCGTGATCCACAGCATCTCCGCCTTCCTCCCCCTCCTCCGTGCAGCACCCACGAAGAAGATCGTCGTGACCAGCACAGGGGAAGCCGATCCCAAGTTCGTGAGGAAGTCTGGCACCGCTCACATGACGGCATACGGAATGACGAAGGCGGCGGCGCTCATTGCAACGACTAAATATGCGGTCAAGCTCCAGGACGAGGGATTCGTCGTCGTCGCTATGAGCCCCGGCTTGGTTGATAACTCGGACACGGTCGGAGATAATGGTAAGGAGCTTCCTTCAAACTTTCGAACAAAAGTGTCGACGGGGTCTTGCAGGTGATCCAGCCGGACATGCTCTATTCGAACAGTTATCCGATTACTACTCCAAGAAATTGGGCGTGCGAGTCGAGGTGCAGACTCCGGAGCAGTCTGTCTCTGCGCAGGTGAAGCTCATCGACGCCCTCAAGCCTTCCGACAATGGGCTTTTCTTGAAGCATACTGGAGGAGAGTTTGTTTCCTGAGTTGAATATCTGGCATATCTGGCGTAGACTCCGTCCACGCGGAAGTGCTCATCGACTTCTCGCATAGCTCTATTGTGTACAACCTCCAAGGCGATCAAGTGAAGAACACATTACAAATCGATTGTAGGCGCAGACTAGACCGCTATCTGGTCCTGCGGGAGTTGCGCCGAGTAGAGGGAATTCTGTTCGTCCGCACACTCAGCATCATTCATAGGGACGGACATGTCCATTCTGGCAACGCCCTGCGTTCACTCACCACGAGGTATCTGCATGCTTCAAAACACCTTGTTGGCGCGGTTCTTCACGTCCTTCATCCCCTCGTCATCGAACGTCTCCGGTCTCGGCACAGGCGGCACGAACTGCTCGACGATCGTCCTCTCCTCGAGATACGTACCCTTCTTCACCCCAGTGAGTTCCTGAGTGATAGTGATTTTATAGAACGTCGGCGACGCAAAGACGAAGACGACTCCGAAGAACGTCTCGGCCTTGCGCTCCGCCTCGGCGCGCATGCGGCGGACCGTGTTGTTATGCTGAAAGCCGGCGATGGCGTCCGCTACCAGGCGCGCGGCGGCGTTGAACGCACTGTGAGGTGTCCTGCAACCGCGAGTTAGCAGACACGACTGCACACCGCTCCTCACGCACCTTGTGGACCTCGACGAAGAGCATATGCATATGTGCCGGCGAGGTGCGTTTCGTCAAGCAACAAGCCGCTGAGGCGATAACGTCCGAGCCGTCCATCCTGAACCGCACCGTATGCCGCTGCAGCACGACGCGCTCGACCATGTCTCCCCTGAACCCGACGAGGACCAGGACCAGCTGCGCAAATCCAGCTATGAGAGCTTGTGTGCCGTGGTGAGGCATGCTTTCCGCGAGGTGGACCAAAACGTCGCGCGCGGTCTGCGGGAGCTCGCGGATTGCATGAACATCTTGCACGTCTGAGGGATCTGTACTGAGCAGCTCCAGCAGAATGGCGGACGGCATTCGAGGTAGCTCAGGGTTTCCCGAGAAGAAGTCCTTGAGGTTTTCGCAGACGACTTCGACGTTAACGGCGTCGAGGTCGTCAGCGGTCCAGTCCTTACCAGCCTTGGTCAGTGAGCCATTCTGCGGGCGTCGGACAGCAACGTGTCTTCGCTCACGGAGTGCAGATATACTTATACGAGCGTGATCGAGTACTGTTTGATATACTCTAGGAATTCATGTAGCGGAGATATCATGCACAGCCCAAGCGGCGTGGCCTCGATTGTGATGTGGGCACCAGATTGTTCTCGCCGCGCTCTGAGTCACCCCAGTTTCGACCGAAATCGAGGTTTGCTCGGTCGTCCCCTTTGCTAACCTAGGGGTACGAGACGTGACATCAGACTCCAATGTCATCATTGACGATTGATTAGTCGTACCTGACAGCGCAATACTGCCATGCGTCGAATAGTTCGGTAAAGAGAACTTCCCTCAAGGGAGACATACATACGTACGTCGTGCAACGTAATGCCTGAACGATTGTAACCCCTAGATGCTTCAGAACATAATTTCAGTCTCCTTTAGAACCATAGCATGCGTCTGCGAATTTTGTACCTCTAAACTCCGGTGTCAACCGCACGCGCTTGACGTCGGAGATACACGCGTTTTCCAAACTTCCAGGCCTCAACGGAGAGAACGAACAGCAGTGCGCCGACGAAAACAATACCCCACTGAGGTGAGGAGTTAGCAATGAGCATGATAGTGTATCCCATCGGTCGAGATGTACGTACCTCCCAGCTGATGGGTGCATGGAGGAATACCCTGTCGTTGACGACAGGAATGTAGATGACCGGGAACGTGGCCACGAAGCCGAGGACGACCGACTAGCAACTCGTATCAGCTGCATCCTCCACGAATTTGGCGAAGGGTAGCCACTTACCCAGAACAACACCTGGTTCGCCCACAAGTCCTTCATCCACTGCGTCAGCGGCGTCCTCGTCTCCGGGTGCATCCAGAACAGGCTCCGGCGTAGGTCGACCATCTCCCACGCCAACAGCAGACACAGCCAGCTCACGCACGCGAAGCACGCCGCGCGCGCACGGAACACGACCTCGCACCCGTCGCGCGAGTCGTTGCACCCGCCTGCGCCGAGGTCGCCGCCGCCGAAGCCCCAGATGACGAGCACGAAGGACGAGAGGGAGATCGCGCCGAGGATGATGCCGTATACCGCCATGTCGATAAGGAGTTCTGGATGTATATGTAGGTGAGTCAGGGAGAGGAGCGAGAAGATAGATGGTGCGAACCTGTCGTAAGAATACCGCGGCGCGCATCGTGAGGAGGACGACGCATGACGTCCGGGGCAGCGCCCTGCATACCGAGTCCCATGGCGGGAGGCCCGGAGGTGATGACTACCACCCAAAGAACTTCGACTGGGCTGAGAGGGAACACAGACAGCCGCTCTTGGTCCTTGAATGCGAGGCCAATCAGCAAGACGATCGCTTGCCCGACGTTGCCAGCTAGAAGGTGCAGAGCGAAGGACTTGATGTTGTCGAAGGAGCGTCTGCCCTCTTGAATAGCAGCGATGATCGACGCGAAATTGTCGTCGGTCAGAACTATGTCTAGGTTATTCTGTTCAGTACCAAAAATCGTGAAAATGAGAGCGATATTCATGCTCACCGGATGCGTTCTTCGCGACGTCGGACCCGCTGCCCATCCCGATACCAACGTCGGCCCGCGACAAGCTCGGGCTGTCATTAACACCGTCACCAGCTAGCACGAATAATCAGAATCTCGAACAATTCGAGAGAAAGCGCGAACACTCACTCATCGCTGCAAACTTCCTCCTCCTGTGCAGCGCCTCGATCATTCGCACCTTCGTCTGCGGCGAGCACCGTCCAATGACCCTAGGGAGCTCCGCAATCGCGTCGATCCCCTCGTCCGACATCTTGTCGAACTCGGACGCGGTCACCACGGTATACTTCGGCATGAGCAAGACGTCCTTGTCCTCGATGATCCCGATCTCCTTCGCTATAGCCGTAGCCGTGCTTGGGTGGTCGCCCGTGAGCATGTGCACGACGATCCCTGCGCGCCGGCAGTCCTCGACGGCGAGACGAGACTCGGGGCCTGCAGAGGAGGTCAGTCAGCGAAAGTAGGAGGCATACGAGGGCTGTACGTACGCGGCGGGTCGTAGATGCCAACCACGCCATAGAAAGTCATGTCACGCTCGACCTCAGCGCGGTCGACCCCCTCTGCGTCGCCCGCCCACTCCCGTCCTGCCAAGGCGAGGACACGAAGACCAGACCCGGCCATCTGGTCGACGTTCTGCATGATTTCGTCCTGGTCGGGGGCCTTAATCGGGCGCACGCCGTCAGACGACTGGATATACATGCACGCATCAAGCACACGCTCGACCGCGCCCTTCATTAGCGCGACACACGGAGCCTTCTCCGCGTCCGCACCGGGACGGCGGAAGATGACAGCCATGCGCTTGAGGTCGGAGGAGAAGGGGTACTCCGCGAGCTGCTCGTAGCCTTGCTTAAGGAGAGTCGGCTTCCCGCGCTTGAACCTGTGTGCGAGGACCTGAAGTGCACTGCAAGAGGACCATGTCAGCTCAGCGTCGGATGTGTGCGTACGAGAGAACTCACATCTCTGTCGGGTCTCCTCTCGCTGCCCAGACCTTCTCCGCACTATGCTTCTCGCCGTCAGCCTCCCGATGCTCCTGGAAGACCGAGGCGATGTTGCAAAGAGACGCACACTCGAGGAGAGCCGTCATCTCTGAACACGATGGGACAGGTTGTCCGCCTCCGCCATCGTTTTCGCCCGAAGTTGTGGAAGCCGGGGTGTCCTTGCGGAAGTCCATGCGTCCGCTGGTGGGGTCGAATGGGTCGAACGAGTCGCGGAGAGTCCAGGTGCCGAGGGCTGGAACCCAAGCGACACGGGCCACCATGCGTCCTTGCGTGAGCGTACCTGACATCTTGGTAAGTACGGGTACTTGAAGATATCACGAACACGCTCACCAGTTTTGTCAGAGCAGATATCGCTGACGGCGCCAAGAGCTTCGATAGAGTCGAGCTTGCGGACGATGACGTGGCGCTCAGCCATACGCTTGGTGCTGACCGCGAACGTGATGGTGAGTACGACGATGAGGGATGCAGGGATCATGCAGAGACCTAGTTGCGAAGATCAGTACGATTCAGTAGCGCACAATCGACGACACGGACCTGTCGAGACGGCGTAGATGATGACGACGCGATTGTTGACAAAGCGGTTCGCAGCAGCGACGACGATCGCGAAGACAATGGCGATGGCGAAGAGCGCGACCGCGAGCTGGCTCAGGCGCCGCTGGAGCGGGGTACCGACGTTGACACCCAGAAAGCGGCCGATGGTGTCGGTGACGGTGAGAGCGTACGCCGAGACGTAGTAGTGGAAGAGCTTCTTGCCTTCCTCGTTCCGTCGGACCTTGCGGACCTTCGTGCCGCCTCTGCCCTGGAGACTAGCAGCGATAGCGCCGATCTCGGTCTTCATACCAGTGGCGACGACGATGCCCTGCGCGCGCCCCTTCGTGACGGTGCTCGAGGAGTACGCCATGTTGAGGCGGTCGCCGACGCTGACTTCATGGTCGTACCGCTCGTTCGCGTTCTTCGCAACGGGGATGGACTCGCCAGTGAGGAGGGACTCGTCGACCTCAAAGTTCATCGTCTCGAACAGTCGGAGGTCGGCAGGGACGACGTCGCCGGTCTTCAAGACGACGATGTCTCCGGGCACGAGCTCACAGGATGAGACGATCTTCTCGTGCGAGTTCCGAACCACGTCAGCGGACGGGGAGGCGAGCGATCGGAGCGAATCCCTGTGACGCGTCAGACGCGACACGAAGGACGAGTATGCGGCGACTTACATCGTTTGTTCAGCGCTGTACTGCTGAATGAATCCGACGACAACGTTGAGGACGATCACTCCTGCGATGACGCCGCCTTCGATCCAAGACCGTATAGCAAGCGACACCACGAACGCGATGATCATGACAAGTACCATCGCATTGACTACGGAGGCAACGTCAGCGACAGCCTCGAATTATGATGCAGATACGTACCGACTTGCGCCAGCAGGACGCGCACCCAACTGACCCCTTCACCGCCCTCGAGCTCGTTGGGGCCATATCGCTGGAGGCGTTCCTGCGCCTGGCTGTCGGTTAGACCAACTTCGGGGTCGACTTCGTACTCGGTGGCGACTTGGTCGGCGGTGAGTTGATAGGGCGGCCTGAACCCTGCAGCTGTGGCAGAAGCGGTGTCGGATTGCAAGTGACCGAGATGATTGACAAGAGTGGGATCTGCAGAGACCGTGGCAGTACGAGGTGGAAGTCGAGGCATGTTACAGTCAATATTGTCGTGAATGGTGTCTTAGGCTGAGAGGGGAGATGGGGAACGCGTAATGAGGGATGCGCACATCGGTGTGTCTTAAGAAACTGGAAGAGAGCGGCCTAGGGCTTGGCATTCCGAAGCCAATGCTTGCGAGGTACGACGTTCTCTTGTGGTGCACCATATTGGGCGGAAGAGAAAGCACTACACTGCATCCGGATGCAAACCAAGTCGCCGATCAAACGGCTTGGCACAAATGGTGGGGCTCCGCGGAGTGCCCACGTGTAGATACCAAGCTTGCTACACTACACGCACAGCCGAATTTTGCCCCGGGTAATAGGAGGGTAATAGGGGAACCCAACATTAAACTATTATGTGGCTATCACCCTACTATGGACT
>WJSG01011704.1:0-10209 GCA_016618145.1 Sanghuangporus lonicericola | reverse complement strand
TGTTCAGCACCGAAGCTCACCGTACCCCGTTATCGTCACCACCCATCCCCCCGCCCTCGACGACGACGTCCTCGCGACCACGACCCGAACGACCCCTTCTGCCACCTCGCCTGCCAGCCTTTCCTTTCTTCCCCGTCGCGCGGCGAGCGCAGACGTCACAAATTCACTTGNCCCCGTCGCGCGGCGAGCGCAGACGTCACAAATTCACTTGAGACGCACGATATTCTCCGTCCGCCGCCATGAGATTCCATCCGGTGCGTCTTTTGCGTTGCCTCGCTGTCCCCCCTTCCCCAAGCATGCTCACGAGCTGCTGCAGTTCGAGGTTTCGGCACCGCACGTCATCTATGCAGTACTTGGCGGCTTCGTAGTGCTGGTGAGTACTCTTGGTCCGCTCAGTTTGTGCAGAGTCATCGCCTCATCCCCATGTTCAGTTCGGGATGTTCTCCCTCTTCATCCGTGAAAAGGTACGCATCCAACCTCCTTCGGTCCATTCTTTGTCCTGAAGTCGCGCAGTTGTACATCGGAGAGGCTATCTGGGCATTCGTGTTTGGTGTGGTCATAGGTGAGTAGCGTTTCACGCATGGTGTCCGGGTGGGCTGGCTGCCCGGCGGACGCGCGGAGTCGGAGGTGTCGGCAACGTTGCGTGACTGCGTTCCTCAAAATGCTCGCCGTCCGCGACCGTACCGGAGGGTCCGCGCGCAGTCGACGTCGCTACCCAGTCCTGTCTGGCAGCATCTCTTGGCATCTGTCGAATGTGCGCTGACGTTTCCAGGACCCTATGGTGCCAACATATTCGATCCCAGAGGGTGGGGAGGCGGCTCACATGAAGTAACGAACACCATAACGCTCGAAGTTACGCGCGTAGTGCTTGCCATCGGAGTGTTCGCCATAGGCGTCGAACTGCCGAAAGCATATATGCAACGACACTGGAAGAGTCTTCTCTTCCTCCTCGGTCCCGTCATGACATGGGTTCGTCTTCGGCGAGTACAGAAAAGGCAACCTGCTGATGCGACTTGCTCTGTAGGGCTGGTTCGTCTCGGGGGCGCTCATATATGCGCTCATTCCTGGACTTAACTTCCTCTCCTCCCTCGTTGTCGCCGCCTGTCTCACCCCGACGGATCCTATCCTCGCCGCCGCCGTCGTCGGCGGCAAATATGCCGACAAGCACGTCCCGGCACATTTGCGGCACCTGCTAGCAGCAGAGAGTGGCTGTAACGATGGCGCGGCCTTCCCCTTCCTCTTCATCGCCCTCTATCTCACCATAGACCCGTCGACTGGACGAGCAATCTCCGACTGGTTCCTCCTCCTGTGGCTCTGTACGTCATCTCTTCGCTAACGTTGCATCGGCGCTAATCCTCGGACAACGTTCCGATTTCCCGAACGTAGACCAAGTGATCATGGGCATAGTCTTTGGCGCGCTCCTGGGCTTTGCTTTCCGGCACCTCATGAAGTTCTGCGAGAGGAACGATCTCATTGACCGGCAGTCCTACGTTGCGCAGTATGTCTCACTCGCGATGCTGACTATCGGTGCCACAACTTTGCTCGGCTCGGACGACTTGCTCGCCGCGTTCTGTTGCGGGACGGCCTTCGCATGGGATGGGTTCTTCAACAAGCAGACCGAGGAGTCCGTGTTCTCGTCCGTCATTGACCTGCTGTTCAACATCGCGGCTTTCGTCTTCGTCGGCGCATGGATGCCGTTCAGCGACTTCGCCAATGCGGAGCTCACGCTCTCCGTGTGGCGCTTGATTGTCGTCAGCATCCTTGTCATGATTCTTCGGCGGCTCCCTATTGTCATTGCGCTGTACAAGTGGATTCCCGACATCAAGACCTTCCGCGAGGCCGTCTTCAGCGGACACTTCGGCCCTATGGGTATTGGTGCGTATCATGCGGTCTCATTAGGCGTTCTTACGAGCGACTGACGCGGTCTCCTCCCTGATCAGGTGCTGTCTTCATCTCCACCCTCGCCGCCGAACAGCTGCCGCAGCCTCAGAACCCGCCAGAGGGGCAGGTGCAGCTGCTCGCGGCATCGATACAGCCCATCGTCGCCTTCATGGTGCTCGTCTCTATCGCGGTGCACGGGCTGTCTATCCCGTTCTTTACGTTCAGTCGCCGTGTGCACTCGGTCTCGCGGACGTGGTCGCGGCACGACACTGTTGGCACGTTCGGCTCGCGGAGGCGCTCAATATTGCCCGAGTGGACGCAGCAGATCAGGCATGTGCAGCCCGGAGAGGAGATCGTCATCAACCGTGACCAGAACGGGCATGCCGAGGGCAGCGTCACGCCCGTCGAGGCGACGTCCTCGCAGGAGGAGAAGCATGAGGAGGACAGGGAACGTGACCCACGCGAGACAGGGGAGACCTATGGTGGGAACCCACCGGATGGCACGGAGGTTATTGCGGAGTGGAAGGAGGGCCCGCATAATATTGTTGAACGCCGTGCAGGCCCGGGTGATGAGGTAAGTATTGCGTGTTCTGACTGTGCGTCCGCCCACCGCTGATCACTTCGTATGCGAATTCAGGTTGAAGTGGAGGTGCAGCGGAACGCCTATGGCCCGTCGGAGACGACAACACACAAGCTACGCGTCGCAGGGGGCACGTCTCGCCGCGTCGTGAACGACCTCCGCGACAAATTACGACAGGCCCCACATGAGCTGGAGAAGACCGTGGCCCATGCAGAGCAGGGGATCATAGACGAAGTACACGATATTGAGCAGGCTGCTCATCACGCGCTGAGCCCGCAGTCCTCGCCAACGAACATCAGGAAGAAGGAGAGGGAGGGAGAGACAAGGGGGCAGCAGGACGAGGAGGACGAGGGGTGGATGTCAGACCAGAGCGCGAGCGAGCCCTCGGGCTCGGGTGCCGAGCGAGAAGGCAAGCCGCGCGGAAAGTCGCCAAAACATAAGAGCCCCAAGGGATCGCGCAAACGCATCTCCATTCGCCGCGGCGCGCTCGGGCAGCGGCCAAAGTCGATCCTCCACCAGACGCAGAGCGAAGACAACTTCAGGGCGCGGCGGCCGAGCGTGAATCCCAACGACGAGGAAGACGAGAGCCGGAACGCGTCTGGGGCCCACACTCCGGCCGAGCGTGATCAGCATGAGCAGCGGGGGCGCACGTCGACAGTGCGCGTCATGGCGCCATCGGGCCCGGGGACGCATACCCCGCCGCATGCCCGCCCGACGCACAGACGCATCGACTCGATCCGGTCGGCTGCGCCGAGCCGCGAGATGTCCCCGGCGCGGTCGGTGCGCTTCGCGGACGACCTGTCGAGGGTCGTGTCGCCCACGTCGCCGACGTCCCCGCTTTCGCCGACTAGGCCGCACACACCGGACACGGGGACGCCGCTGCAGAACTCGGACGAGAGCAACAGCCAGAGCCAGACGGAGGCGGAGCAGCCGCAGAACGACGACGACTCGCCGAGGAGCCAGGTGCGGTTCAGCCTGCCGGGTCCGGTGGCGAAGCACTAGCATGCATACTCGCGTGGGCCGCTATGACCATGAGTGATGAGCGAACGACGGTTGATGGAGAGCCCCCTACTGGTGAGGGTGAGATGCGAGAGTTTTGTATATAGATAAGTTGGACGGTGTTCGTGTAGAGTTATACCACGCGTACGTGTCGTAATGATCTCCCTGCAGCGGCGTTCGCGTCTTGCTGTCTCAGCATCTGGCAGCATCCTGTATTATGTAGCACACCCTCCTAGCCTTCGAATTCGTCGTGTTTTCATGTTTTCTTCACGTTATAGTTTCAGTTACGTCTCTTCGGTACATAGTTCCTCTCTTATGTGCATACGTACGTTCCTCATGACCGCATCTGCATCTGCATGGACCGAAAGTACCCGTACACGCATATCATACATCTAGTGAGGGCGGGCGACCGCCTGTGCACAACCTCCCGAACATCTCATCATCTACGCATGTAATATGTACATAGACGCAAGACAGCATCCGTTATCAGTCCCATGGACCATGATCCGTGTCCGGGTCCACTCGAGGTCATGGGCCCATATAACCTCTCCACATCCATCGAGCAGCCCGGTCTATTCCCCCTTCGGCCTCGCCGCACCCACCTTGGCTCCGTGCCCCAGATGGCTGAGGTCCAGCCCAAGCCGCTCCGCCCCCGCACGCAAGACCGCCAAGGCGAAGACGAAGAGCGTCCCAAGCACGTACGCCGCGCCGGAGGCCTCGAACGCGTCGAACGTGCGCGCGAGCCACACCGCGCCGCGGTCGGGGCGGCGGTCGGCGGGGACGATCTCGAAGGGCAGCTGTACGGGTATCGCCGCGTCCGCGCCAGAGGCGGAGGCGGAGGCGGAGGCAGAGTGGAGGAGGAAGGCGGCGGCGCGCAGGCCGGAGGTGAAGCCGTCTTCGTGGAAGCCGTATTTGGTCCATGCGCCGGCGTAGGAGATCCCGCGGGTGCGTTGGATGGAGGGGAGTTCGGCTTGGGCGCGGATTGCCTGTGTTGAATGGATGTGAGTGTGGTGTGGGAGGAGGAGGAGACGGGCAGGGAGGGGTCTTGCGTACCTCTTCACTGAGGATGGGGTGTTCGTATTGGTACCGTCCGAACTCGAGAGAGGGCTCTGGATCGAATGGTGGGTTGAGTGTCACGAGGACGGGGCCGTGTGCGTCCATGGGGAGGTGCTGCAGGTCGTTCATCCAGTCTTATCATGTGCGCATGCCACGTCAATGGTCGTCTGCCCGGGTCGTGGAGTTGACTTACATGTCCTGGAAGGGATAGCAGTGAAAGGATGAATCAATCAGCTCTGATGGAGACACGCAAGCCGCACTCACAGGGACACCTGGTTGACGTTGGGGAGGTATTTCCCAGTCGCATCCGTCACGGACTTTGTCAGGTAGTTCCAACAGGACCATGCCAGCCGAGACTTGGGCATGAGCTGTTATGCGGGAGTACACCAGCGTTAGCCATCGGCGAGATCAGCAGGTGCATATGCAGACTTACACGTTCGTCGCAGTGCAAGACCGCCTCGTTCTTGTTCCACTTGAATGCCTCGAGAATTCGGGCCTCCTCTGAGGTCATCCCGCCGCCCGCCTTGAGTACATCCACTGTAGTGTCCGTATGACAGGCAAGGATAACGTGGTCGAAGGCCAATGTCTCGCCTGAGGCCGTCCGGAGTTCGACGGTGTGAGTCTTCTCGGAGGCCGGTATGGACTTCACAGACTGTATAGCGGTGGACAGATGGAGCCTCGAAGAGGGTAGTCGAGAGAGGATCTTCTGCACATACGTCCGGCTAGAGACATAGTATTCAGCTCGTCGTACGTCATACGTGGGCCGCGTCGGTAGGAGGACCATACCTGCCGCCACGAAGGGTGAGCCATTTCGGTTTGCCAGTGATTTGAAGCAAATGGTGGTTGTGCATGAATTGGATCTGAGACATAGACATCCATCAGCAAAGATGTACGCTGGAGCGCAGCGGCGGATGCCTACCAGTGTGTGCGCCGGGAAGTCAAGAGCACACTTGTCAGGCGGCGTGCTCCAGATGGCGGCAGTCATCGGCTGAATTGAAAATACATCAGTATTTTCAACATCAAGTCAAGATGGACCTTTGCAGTACAATCAAGTAGTTGTCTCGGAATGAGTCCGAATACCCGTGCTGCTCGAGGTATGATCCTATGGAAAGTCCTTCGTCCACTGCCTTCTTGCTCTCTAGCTCGACGACCAGCCTCTGCGCGCTGGCGTTGAAACGGAGGACGTCGTAGATGAGGCGCCACATCTCCAGGTCGAGGAGTCGAGACGGCTGGCAGAAGACAGTCATCAGGTTATTACCAGCCCATTCGAACGCGCCCATGTCGCGAGAAACGGCGAAAGTCATTTCTGTTTGGAGGATCCGTTTCGCCAGGTCGGGATACAGCTTGAGGAAATTGATGAAGTTCGGATAGGTGCTCGGGTTGAACACGATCTACATACAGCCCGAGGTTAACAGGGCAGCGTAAGCAGAAACCAGGCGCGAGACGTACGAAACCCCTGTAATCGAGCGCAGAACATTAGCACTCGCTAGAAGGATGCAAGGAGAAGCTACTGACGTGTCCACATCGGTGGGCTTCATTCCAGGACGCTCGTAGGTCACTGTGTTCGCGTGTCCACCAGGGCGAGAGTCCGCCTCGAAAAGGTGGACTTCATGACCTGTGTACTCGTTCAGAAGCTGTTATTCATGCACGCAGCCATTAGCCTCCGGAGCGTACTTGGTAACTCGAGCCTACTCACCCATGTTGCGCCGAGGCCAGACACACCGGATCCGACTACTGCGATCTTCATTCACGACAATGACAACAAATATCCTGACAGAGGCCAAACACCAGGTATCGTCAGTACATGTCCCGCCTTTCTGCGAACCAGCCGTGAGGGCCTGAGGCCTACGGCTGCTACCTACCAGATAAGTGCGTATGGGGAAGAAGACAAGGGCGTGTCAGGGAGGAAGCAGGGAGGGGCATAGTGATGGCGGAGATGACAGTTGGCATAGAGAGCGCTGCGACGCGATCGCGCGACGACCGAACTTCCACGGTCCTGGCGGACTTCGGGATTTACCATAACGGGCAATCACACTGCCAATTTCCGACAGACAGAGAGCGCCACCGACTAAGCGTTCGTACAGAGATTCCTAGGGATACATAATCGTACAAGGTATCGACAGGAGTCATGATACTGCCTCCCGAATGTCGAGCGAGCAGCCAATTCTCCCACTGTACTAGTACATGTGTCCAATCAAGTCGGCACACCTCATTCTATGGAGTCCCTGAACAAGGCGATCTTCTCGCGAAGGTCCGGTACCCTTGGCTTGAAGCGGGCCACAAATGGTTCAGGATGAGCTAGAGCTCCGTCCATGATGCCTAGGGTGTCAATAGGATGCTTTGGGTCCTCTGATATCTCGAAGGCCCATAACACGAGGGCCGTGTTGATGAAGACGGACCTGGCATGCTCGGTGAGCAGATACAATTTAAAGTGCATGTGAACAACATACCTATCAGCAAGATGCTGTCCAGGACATACTCGCCGTCCGAAGCCCCAGTTGAAAAACTTCAGATCGTCTTTCAGGCGACCTTGATCGTCAAGCCAGCGCGTCGGCTTGAACTCTTCTCCGTCAGGGAAGACCTCCGGATCCCGTGCAATCGCCCTGTCAGGCCACAATTAATGGGCACTCAGAATACTGGGAGGGAAACTTCGGACTCACCAATGGCAGCCTACGACCTCCGTACCAGCAGGAATCTCGTAGTCCTTCTAAGCAGCAGAGACCACATGGTCAGTACGGCTTGCGCCGCGCGGAATACTTCACATACCCAGATAATGTCTTGTGTCGCGCTGTGTGATATCCCTGCAGAAACAACTTTGAGAGACTACGATTTGAGAGTCATTGCTGGGACGCACCCGATGGAACCACCGGTCGCCACCGGTAGAGCTCTTCGATATACGCCCAAACCTCAGGGAGGCTGTCCTGATCAGCAAACGTGGGGACTGTTCGCATATAGCATCAACATATGTGCGAGTAGTCCGGACGGTATGGCTCACTCACGCCTATCGCGCCCGACCACTGCATCCAGCTGAGCCTGGGCTCTCCGCTGCGCTTCTGGATAGCGAGCAGAGGCCATGGTTAAGAAGCCAAGAACGCCTGCGGTCTGCATCGGCGATGAGTACTTCACAGAATTCATCGCGCTGAGGACGGAGGGCGTGCTTACAGTATCCGAACCCGCACCGAACATGGAACCAGCGAGGTAAGCGAGCTCATCGTCCGACAGTCCAGACTCCTCTTGCTGTTCCAGCAGGTACGTCACAAAGCATGGGTTGACCTCGTTCTTCGCCTACACGAACCGCTCGGGGGGATAAGCGGATGCACCTCACACCGATTCAGAGCAAGGCCGTACCTGACGTTTCTTGACTTCTCCGACCTGGCTGCGATATAGCATTTTCTCCTCCTCGTGGTAGCGCTGCAGCTCCGACGTGAAGCCGGGTATGTACCTCAGGAAAGGGTATGTGTCGACCAGGTACGCCCCCGGCCTGAGCGCGCTCCCGAGCCGGGCCGCACCCTGTCCGATTCGCTTGACTTCGGGGTCGGAGTACGAAGTCGGGGTTGTCTTTCCGTACGTGACGGTCATTATTACACTCGCGGCGTACCTGGGAGATCGGAAGCGGCCGGTTACGTCGCTTCAGCGTGTGCTGAAGACAGAAGTAGAGGGACACAACGCACCGTTTGGCATGCTCAAGGTGCTTGTCCGGGTCGTCGAGGAGATCGAGGATGTAGTTGAGGGC
Organism: Sanghuangporus lonicericola; assembly: GCA_016618145.1. NCBI lineage: Eukaryota > Fungi > Basidiomycota > Agaricomycetes > Hymenochaetales > Hymenochaetaceae > Sanghuangporus > Sanghuangporus lonicericola. The sequence goes on along the minus strand of WJSG01011704.1, from coordinate 1,960 downwards.
ATTGTGCGTTTGGATTGGCTCATACTTCGCGGAGACCTGTGGTTGGAGCGCAGCGTGCAGCGAGCTTCCGGATGGGTGTGGGTCCCACGAGTTCAAGTTCCGCGTGCGTGTGACATATGACATTGGCATCAGGAAGAAGGAGCGAGAGGCACCGAAGAAACGGAGACACGGGGATAAGCAATGTCAATATGCAGCCAGATTGGGACCACAAGAAGACCACACACCTTCTGAGCCTTCTGAGACGATCCCCGGCTCGGGTGAGGAGAGTACGCATCCCCGCAGAGATGATCTCTCCGGCGGCGACATAGCGGGGCCGATCAATGAGCTTGTGAGACTGCTTGACCATGATGTCCATGGCTGCCTGTGGTTGGCATGAGTCGCCGATGAGCAAGGTGTGAGGTACTGATGACACTAACCTGGTGTCCTGTGATGACGCAGACCCGATGAGAACCATACCGCATGGTAAAGACGGGTCCATAAGTCCCGGCGAGTTCGGTATAATATCGATACGCGCTGTCAGTAATAGGCAAAGGAGTCAGTATGGAATCTCGATATGCTGCATGAGGCAATGATAGACGTACAAAGACGTCGGAGGCGTGTTCCCGAACAGCCAATGTCCAGGCGGTCCAGGCGGGAGCCGACCTACATGCTGTCCCCACCCGAGAATTCGAGCGAATTGAGCGAGGAGATAGATGGCACCCGCAAACGCTCCGGCCCCGACAACAAGCGTTCCAGCGGCGAGGACCTGATGAACTGGCATGTGGACAAATGATCGAGCGGTGAGAAGGAGGGACACCGTACATCGCGCAGAAGTGGGCCTTGCCTTTTGTATGGTATCTGATTCGGGGTGCACCCCTTGGTGCTTGCAATAGCGCCCCGCATCAGTGCCATGGACCAGGTGTGAAACTTGACTGATTGCGGGCGGTCGAGTTGAGAAAGCCGTGAACACGCCCTCCGGCTACTACGAATGGTAGTCACTGCGCCTGACTGACTGAAATTTGACCGCGTCATGGTCCCTGACACCTGGGTCATGCGAGCAGGCTGCAATGGCAATAGTCCGCCCTAATAGCAAGCGTCATAGCAGAGAAGGTTCAGATCAGTGGCTTCTGCGCGGCTCGCTAGGGCGAGAAGGCACGGCCGGACGCTCCTCATATCGTCACTGGACGGCGCCGATGCCATTGGAGGTCATTTTGGCACAGAGACGTCGGGCAGTTATATAGAGCCTGAACGTTCATCCGTTTCCTAGATGTCATAGGTTATGTGGCACCCAACGTGAGCATGCCATTGGTACGTCGTACTGTATTCATGGTTTGACGTTGCTCACTGTCCTAGTCAAGTAATCTGGGACTCTCCTTTCGGACTCTCCGTACCGGTCAACCTCGGGTTGCTTGGCGTATGGTACGGCTTGTACGAGCCTAGACTCGGGGGCGTTGAGCTACCACTGGGTAGCGATTCGTGACTTGCTGGGCGGGTAAGTAGTACGGGGCGCACCGCTCAACGCCTTCGATATCAGCAGATGACCCGCCTGAGGCCGCCTCATGAGGAAACGAGTCTGATGTCGGTGAGTATGCCGGCAGGATTTGTGTGTACAGACCCGTGAGCGTGGGTGCAGCTGCTGTGCACCGATGTCCAAGAGTCTGTGGCGAGGACGAAGGTGACGGTCAAGAACTCGGACAAGGCCGACTCGTTCGGACTGGCTTCCTTTGGCGCTTACTGGCGTTATTGCACCCTTTCATTGCACCCGACAAGGCAACGTCGCAGGATCGATTCCCCCTGGACGCAACACAAGTGGACGGGCTCTTGAACTGAAGGAGGCAAAGACAATCATGGCATTCACGCATGTTCGAAGTCCGTCCAAGAAGCACTAAGAACTGGTCCATCCCGACCACCGCCAGTAAAGCACAAGTATAAGGTCCGAAGCCGTCATCCCCCTCGACTGGTACCCGAACTCTCCGGGTCC
>WJSG01011646.1:0-17984 GCA_016618145.1 Sanghuangporus lonicericola | reverse complement strand
GCGAGATACTGGCCTGGCACTGTCGTCCTTGCGCCTGACTTTCCGTACGTCTCCTGGTGAACCTTGACAAAAGTGTTCGTATTGGGGTCATACTCGATGATCACGATACGTCCTGAGTCTGAGCCGATGATGGCGTAGTCTAGCGGAAAAAAAATTGTCATTGGTATGGAACGANCGCGAGATACTGGCCTGGCACTGTCGTCCTTGCGCCTGACTTTCCGTACGTCTCCTGGTGAACCTTGACAAAAGTGTTCGTATTGGGGTCATACTCGAGGATCACGATACGTCCTGAGTCTGAGCCGATGATGGCGTAGTCTAGCGGAAACATTGTCATTGGTATGGAACGGATTCAGTAGATACAGCTATCAATGATACCGGAGTGGAAGGCCGGGTCACACACGTCGGCGGGCGGTGCGCTCAACTCGCAGGCGCAACGACCGTCGACGTGTCTCATCCTTGAGCTCCAGCCTCTCTCTGACACGATGCGCCGTCACTGAAGATGCTCAAAGTACCCTTATAATGGTGCTGTAGTGCCGGTAACGTCTCGAGGTTGCACATATCATAGGGAATCGCCTAGATCTAGGGTTTGCGTGTCGGCCTTTCATTCCGGTGATAGCTGCAGTGACTGAAGGATGCGTACCTTTTATCCCTCCCGTGAGGCGAAACAAAACTAGGGAGCGAATTGAGCCAAAGACATGGCTTGCAACTGCAGCGGTTACCTTGCCCGTGTCGGGGTCGGGTCGGAGGAGTTCCAGGCGAGTGCCGCGTGAAACGATGATTTCCTGTCGTCGACTTCCAGAGAAGTTGCCGACGATGGCTTGCGATATTGCGGTCGGGGCTTGCAGCGTGAGGTTGTACAAATGCATCGCAATGTTGACGAGGATCCGGATGGGAAAATGGGAGGAGGAGGCAGGTTGTTCGAGGAAGAGGGTACTTATTACCAAACTGATAAGCACCGCTTCATTACCACGATTATGATCCCATTTACTTACCTACAAGCATTGTACTTACTTACTCACTTACCTCCTTGTTTTCANTTTTTTTTTTTTTTTTTTTTTGGTGGAGCGCATATTGTCTTTGAATCGCATTGGTCCCCGAGGGGCTTGTCGTGCAATTCGTGACCGGCGAGTGCCTGCCAGACGCGCTAGGCGACACATCCGAGGACCAGGACCTCAGTTGCATCGCAATAAATAGAACCACCGCGAGGAAATGACATTTACGCACGTAGTGTGGGACTCCAAAGTGGGGGATGAGAGAGCACGTCGCGCAGGCCGTCGTACTCTCTCATCTCCCACGTTTGATACCCACTAAAACCCCGCTGTTTGTTACCCAGTTCAGTGGTAGGCCAGCCCCCTGCTCGACGATCGGGAGCCAAATTCTTTCGACATCCCCTGGCTTCAGCGATCTCTTTCCTCGGCCTATCGCCGCCGTCCGTCGGTCGAGGGTCAGTCTAGAGTCCATAGTTGCATAGTACCGATTGGTGATCTCGCTCATAGAGGATTCCCGCCCTTCGTTTTGGATGACGCGCTCACATCGCATTTTCCAGATGAGGTGTACCGTTTCCGTGCACAGTATGCACCAGAGGTGTTCAATAGATGATCTTCGTTTCCCTCCGCCGTTTTGAATACCGCACATGCGGCGCCGATTGCCGTTCCCCAGCTGGGTTCCTTCCATTCCGCACCAGTGAGTGCCCATGTATGTTCCAGGAGTCGCCAGATCATCTCTTGCCCGCGTGCTCTGCACTCCAGTAGGATGTGCGTCATGGTTTCGCGCTCGCCGCAGATCGCACATGTCGCGCGTAGTTGCAGCTCCTCCGACATGTTTGGCCGTAGCCAATGGGTCCCCAGCATATACCCATCGTGTATCGCCATCCACAAGAACTGTGAAGCCGCTCTCGAGACGTGTCTCGATCGGAGGGAGGCCCATATGGCCTCGTCGTGTAGCAGGATTCCGAAGGCCGCCTGGATTCCGCTGGATACGCGGTCCATATTAGCCACCGTCCGCGGCCGCGGTTTGATAAGGGGGTCGGTTCGTAATCGGATGGCGCGGTATGCCAGTTTCTGTGTCATGCATTGCAGTTTTGCGCCTGTGATCGTGTACAGAGGCGAGGGTACTAGGGTCAGCCGATCGTCTACTGTCTTCTTCGCTCCTATGGCTGCAAGTTTGTCAGCAGCTTCGTTTCCTGGGTTGCCATTGTGCCCCTTGACCCATTTGAATAGAGTGTGCGCGTGCCGCATTCGGAGTCTCATGATGATAGCGCGGGTTAGTGCCGCATTGTGCTGCAATATATAGCCAGTGTCCTCGTGCTGCTGCTTCCAATTAGTGAGCGAGCGCATTACTGTCTGTGAGTCTGTAACCTGGGTGACCCGAGTTCTTTCGCCAGCTGCTGAGCTCGCCAGCAGCGTTGCCACTGCCTCACCGGTCTGGTTGGATTGTTCAAGCCATTGGGGAAGGCGGAAGCTTTGGTTCGCCCTGTGTGCCGTTGATACGAAGATCCCGGCCCCTGCAGAGGCATCTTTCTCTCCATTTTTAAGGCATGATCCATCAGTGAAAATAGTGATTTCTGATCCGTCCTCATCGAGTTCCATAGGGATGCGTTCGTTTGAGACTGGGTTGCTGCCGGTGAAGATCCTGAACCCGTGTCCTATATGTCCATGTACCGTGACCCGTCGGTCAAAAGGAGTGGTCCCGTCGTCCATCATTGTACGCCTCAGGCTTTCCATTGTGTCATCCTCGTAGTCTTCCGGTTGCCGCTTGCGCGGATTCCATTTGTCTGGGAGTGTATTTATCATATCGGCTGCCCTCGAGGCGCAGCGGTGGGGATCGTCACAGCCGGTGTCTGCACGAATCCTCATGCATTCTACGCAATTGCACGTCGCGCGTGGCCTATGTAGTACACTATTAAGCAGTTCTGCCAGCTTCGCAAATTGGCCAACTGTTGTTATAGCATGTTTGTCATGTAGGCAGCTGAGTAGCTTGGATGGTACCGTTAGTCGTCCAAGCCGTTGTCGGTCGGCATGGGCATGGTCCCACATCGGCATACCATTCAGGATATGTCTAGAGAAGGCAAGCCCCTCGAGTCGTAATCCATATTTTCGAGCAACCTTCATCATTCCGTCGAGCTCAGCTGGGAGGCCGTACACCTTTGGGTTCCACCGCTGCAGGAAGGGGTTTATTCGAAGACTCGCCTTCCTTGGTTGGCAGTTCTTGGGTACATGTGCGGCTAGTAGGTCATCTGCCAGGTAAGCCCATATGGGGCGTTCCTCGCTGAAGTCCAGGTAGGACTTGAGCCACATGATATCAATCGCCTCGATTCTGGTGCTGAGGTCTAGCATTCCGAGTCCCCCTTGTGTTACCGGGAGGCAGACATGCGCCAGCCCTACTGGGGTATTATGCCGATCATCCCAGAGGTAGCTGCGTATGACCTTATTGAGCCTGGTCACGATATCGTCGGGCATACGTTGAACAGAAGTGAAAAACTGTGTCATGCCTCCAATTATCATTTGTACAACATGTTTCTTCCCTTGGAGTGTTGCGTGTCCAGTTTTCCATCTTTCGATTGCATGCATGAGCGGTTTTCGCATAGCAACAATCTTAGTCAATACCAGGGTCCAGATCTCCATCTGGCTCACATTATTTCCGAAGAAAGCTCCTAGGATACGTACAGCCTCCCCTTCCTGGGCGACGTGCACTCCACGTGGGTAGTTGTGCCAGGATCCCGTGGTCTGGTACGTCTCAGCCATCTCGGTCCGGAAGGTTTTGTTCCCCAGCGGGATGATCTCTGTTTTACCCATGTTGAAGCGTGCCTTGGCCGCTGAACACCAGGTGTCGAGTACATCTTGGAGGTCCTTGAAGTCATCCTGGCTAGACAGGTACACCGTTGTATCATCGGCAAAGAGGACTGCCTTCAGGGTCTCATTGCATCGTGGTATTGCAAATCCCTGGATACAGGACTTTCTGATCATCGCCGATAGCGGCTCAATTGCAAGGTCGAATAGCAGGCAGGAGAGTGGGTCTCCCTGACGAACGCCCCTGTATATCCGGTATGGCTTACTCAGAAACCCATTAATCATTACCGAGGTCACAGCATTTTCGTAGAGGGACCGGATGAGATCGATGAATGTTTGCGGGATACCAAACCTGTGGAGCACTCTCCATAGGTATCCATGGTCGATTTTGTCGTAAGCCTTTTCCTGGTCGAGGGCCACAATGGCCCCATTTGCATCTTTGGCCTCTGCCCAGCTCATCATCAGTCGGGCAAGTTGCGTATGGTTGTGGATTTTCCTCCCCGGCACAAACCCTGCTTGGGCACGATGTATAACGTCCGGAGCGATATCAGCTAGGCGGACTGCTAGAGCCTTGCTCAGGAGCTTGTAATCAGTATTCAGGAGTGTGATCGGCCTATAGTTCACGACTCTAGTGCGCTCTCCCTTTTCTTTATAGATTGGGGCTATCCAGCCATGGGCGAGGGATGTTTTCTTGCTAACACCATAGACTCTCATATCCTCGAAGGCCGCCGTTACCAGCCGGAGGATGTCCACTTTGCTCCTGTCCCGGAAACGGCTATCTTCAGTGTACCTTGCATGCAGTGTTTTCCAGAATTCAAAGGGGATGCCATCAATCCCTGGCGCTGATCCATTCTTGGCAAATCTCAGGGACAATACACATTCGTCGTAGGTGATGCCTGCTCCAAGATTTGCTGCCTGCGCCGGAGTAACTCTGGCGTCGAGACTGTTCAGAGCGGTGACTATATCCGCCTCTCTTTCGTCTGCCTCTTTAACCTCCGGCCCGTCCTTCTGGACATTCATGTGGTGCGTTCTTGCCATATCTGCCATTTTGATAGAGTCAGACTCATAGAGTTTTTCGCCTGACACGCCTAGCTGTCCTTCTTTCTCGAAGGCATTTATGATGTCCCGTGGGGCGCATTCACGATGCAGTTTAGACCAATATTTAGTTGGCTTATCCCCGTATAGTCTGTGAGTGGCTCTAGAATTTTGTTGTTGCTGTTTGTAGCGTTGCTGCTTCAGTTGGCGTATTTGTTTTGTCAGGGCAGCTGCTGCCGTTATCTTGGGCTGCTCTGCCAGAGTTCGGTCTGCCTTAACCTTCAGCAGTGCCCGTTCGCGTTCACGTATTTCCGCTAGTAGCCTTGGGACTATTTCGCGTTCCCGGTCGCGTGCTAGCTTCATCGCCTCTGACTTGAATCTGTGCAGGATGATCTGGGCATTGTGTTCATTTGACCTCCCGTCGCCAAGGTTCATTAGCTCATGCATGGCTTTAAGTCCACACTCTTTGATTTTTCTGCTCAGATTCTTGTCTTTTAGGAGTTGTAGCGGGAAGATTGGCCTCCCTTTCCCAACACTTGGTGCGTTATCTGACGTGATTTGTACGAGTATCAGGCTATGGTCGGTTCGGACGCCGGCCTCGCAGATTCTCCATTCCCTGGCATTGTCGAAAGTGCTCGGGGTGATATACATACGGTCCAGCCGGGAGAAGACAGCATTTGGGCCCGTTCCGCGATGGAAGGTATATTCTCGCTTGTTTGGGTTGGTTAGTCTCCAGCCGTCCGCGACCATAAGGTTTAGGCTGATCTTGAGGTCATCTAGGGCCGCAACAGATTCATCCGAAGTGTTGTTGACTGGTAGGCGGTCTATGGCATCCTCGACGTTATTGAAGTCACCAGCCATCAGGTGTGGCTTTGGGCATCCCGTGTTGTCGTCATAGTACTTCCGGACATCTTTGTAAAATCGTTTTCGTTCCTCGATTCCACTGGACGTCGGGGCATAGATACAAAGGATGTGTCTAACATCGCCTCCTTGGAGTGGGATCTTAATCTGGATGGCCCTCCCTGCAATGATCTCAGTGGCTGTAGCATTGGCCGTGTTGATGTACCGCGAGTTCAGGACAATCGCAACGCCTTCTCTCTGGGTTGGAGCCTCCAAGTTGGCTGAATAGAAGATCTTGATTTTCTTCCCGAACATTTTGTGTATGGCGGCCGTTCGTTCATCCGTGAGGTGGGTCTCTTGGAGTAGTAGAACTCCGATGCGGTGCTCAGCCATCATGCGGTATATACGCCCCCATTTGTTATCAGGGTGATCCCTTATGAGATTACCGAAACCATTAATGTTTAACGACGCTATTTGTAGTGCGGTTTTGTGTTCGTTGTCTTCTGCGCGTGTTCTGGTCCTGCGTGTTCTGCCTCCGTTCGTGCTTCCGTTGCCGCCTGGATCATCATCGGGCAGGAGCTGAGCACTGGCAGCTACCTGCTCTCCGTCCCTGGCGGAGCGAGTTTCGCCGTTGCCCGTGTATGCTTCCCGATTGATATTGTTTAAAGATGGTGTATTCGCAGTTGCGTTTGTCGATTGGGGTACAACCATATCCTCAATCCTAGACAGTTTTCCCTCCGTCGCGGGCGATGTATGCTAGAGTTCGTGTGCAGCCACTCCCTCCTGCTTCAGCCGAAGCTAGGTCCATCGACATCTAAATAGACTGACCTTGGTTCGCGCACTGAGGGCCGCCTGTGCCCGTGGGCCAGTAAATTAGGCTCTCAGCTGACTCCGTCTCTCCAGGCTTCGTTCATAGCCTGCTGCGTGCTATGTTTCCACCTGGCGGTTGCGTTTCCCAGGACGTCACACCTGGCGCACCTAACCGGTTTCCGTTGTGGTACCTCTCCTCATGCTCTTGCGATCGCTCTCTTCCGTGTGATTCAGAGACAGCATACTCACGTCGTTCGCCGCCTCCTATGGATTGCCCTAGCTGAAGTCACGCATTTAAGTTGTTCTGCCGGCTTGGCTCGTGCGGTATGTGACAGGCCCATTCAGGAAGATGGGCGGGCTTTGCGTTTCGTTCTGTGATTCCGCCAATTGCCTGTTGCGCGGGATTCTCGTGTATCCGGGACGAAAGTCAGCTCGGCCTCCGCTCGAATCAGTCGTAGCTAGCAAGCAGTGTGGCCAGCTTTCCGTCCTCAGTGCGTCCGGAGTCCTATGGTTTCCGCGCGTGCCGTTTGTCCGGCGCGTGGGTCCGACTCGAGGTGTGGGCAGTAGGGTGACTTTCGCGCCCATAGTACGCAGTATGGTGGGGATTTGGCCCCGAGGCCCGGCCATTCGGGCGACGCACGAAGTTCCGTTGAGTACGGACGTGGAGGTTGTTCGGTCCTTAAGCCTGGGATTTACTCCGTGGGCAGTGCTGTTTACGGGTCTCTGACTTCGCCGGGAGGGACGCCTGTGTCTTGTTGTATACCTGTGCGTTATGGCAGTTGTGATGTTCCTCGAGGATCGAAGTCGTAGAAGGCGATACGCGAGAGCTTGTTTCCGAGCTTGCAAGTGCTCGAGCCTAGCCCCAGAGTTATGCAGTAGCCACTCTTGCGTCGAGCCGGTTCATGGCTACGCCGGTCGGTGTCCGGTCCAATACCCAGGTCCGGGCAGTGCGGGACGGCCTTCGAGGTCTTGTTCGCGAGTCTAGGTGGTTCGCCGCAAGTGCGTCGTCATGCTTTGAGAGTCGAGGTACGCATTGGTCCGTACAGGCTCTGGGTCGTGGCCTGTACCAGTTGCTCGAGCAACGGGAGCGTTCATGGTTACGTCCGCAGAAGTCTGATCTGAGAGCCAGGGTTTGGGACGTGCAGATCGACGCGCGAAAGCTTTGTCCACCAGTCTGCGCTGCTCTACGGAGAGTGCGCCGTTCTGCGGGGTGCGTGGTAGTGGGAACTAGACCCAGGGTTGAGCGACGGCCGTACGGGGTTCGGAACAACTGATCAGTGCGCCAGCAGGCGTGGTCCTAGAGCCCGGACCCGGAACCTGTGAAGCGACACTCGAGACTATTGTCCACAGGTCTATCGGGCTCGTCAGAGGGTACGTCGTCTTGCCCACGAGTGCCGGGGTATGCATTGGCCAGTGTGGTCCAGGACCAGAGTTGCATAACACCTCTCACGCGTCGGGGCCGTTCATGACCGCATTGGCAGGTGTCGGGTCTAAGGAGCCCGGAACTGGATCGTGCAGGACGACACTCGAAATCTTTGTCCACAAGTCTACAAGGCTCGTCAGCAGGTGCGCTATCGCGTTCGAGCGTCGGAAGAGTACGTAGATGCATTGGTTAGTGTCCGGTTTAAGGGACGGGGACCGGGTCGTGCAGGGCGATGCTCGAAATCTTTGTCCACAAGTCTTGGGGCTTGTCTGAGTGTACGCCGTTGCGCCAGTAAGTGCCGAGGTACGCGTTATTGCGCCTGGGACCAGAGTTGCGCATTGAGTACTCGGACGTCGGGATAGTACTAAGAAGTGCTAGCGAGCGTCCAGTCCAAGGGGCAGAGTTCGGGCCGTGTAGGGCGAGACTCGAAATCTTGTCCACAAGTCTACACGGCTCGTCAGCAAGTGCTCTGTTGCGTTCGAGCGTCGGGATAGTTCATAGATGCGCTGGCTGGTGCCTAGTTTAAGAGACAGGGTCCGAGTCGTGCAGGGCGATGCGCGAGTTCTTGTCAACAAGCCTTGGACTTGTCTGGGTGTATGCCGTCGCGCCAGTGAGTGTCGAGGTGCACGTTGACCCGTGTCGTGCTTAGGACCAGAGTTGCGCATTGAATACTCGGACGTCGGGATAGTTCTAAGAAGTGCTAGCAAGCGTCCAGTCCAAGGAGCAGAGCACGGGCCGTGTAGGGCGGCACTCGAAATCTTTGTCCACAAGTCTACAAGGCTCGTCTGCAGGTGCGCTGTCACGTCGACGGATGTCAAGGCCCAGGGCCAGAGTTATACAACGCTTACTCGAGTGTCGGACGGCTATAGATGCGCTGGCTGGTGTCCGGTTCAAGAGACAGGGTCCGGGTCGTGCAGGGCGATGCTCGAAGTCTTGGTCCACAAGTCTAGGGTCTCGTCTGAGCGCACTCCGTCGCGTCGGTACGTCCCGAGGTACGCATTGGCCCGTGCTGCGTCTAGGGCCAGAGTTGTGCATTGAACGCTCGAACGTCAGGGTAGTTCTAGGAGACGCTAGCAAGTGTCCAGTCCCAGGAGCAGGGTTCGGGCCGTGTGGGACGATGCTCGGAGTCTTGTCCGCAAGTCCATGGGGCTCGTCTGAGAGCGCGCCGTCACCTCAGCTAGCATCGAGGTACGCGTTAACTCGTGCTGGATCCAGGGCCCAAGTTGTTCAGTGAACCCTCGCGCGTCGGGACGGTTTCATGTTCACAAGCCCATGGGGCTCGTTCATGTGCGCGCCGTCGCTTCAGTCAGCGTCGAGGTGCGCGTTGGCCAGTGTTGAGCTTAGGACCAGGGTTGTGTAGCGGCCGCTTTGCGTCGAGGCAGTTCATAGATGCACCGTCTGATGACCGATCCCAGGGCCAGGTCCGTATCGCGTGGGATGGCGTCCGAAACTTCTTCATGGGGTGGCTTAGTTCGCGAATCAAGGTTTGCAGGTTGGTAGCCTTGTCGTGCAGTCCACCTAGGACTTAGTCGCGTTCGTATTCGAGTCAGTTGTAGGGTTGCAGTGGCCCACAGTACAGGAGGGCCTGTTCATGGGCATGTATCAGTCAGTTTCGTGTCAGCGATCTGTCCTCCAGCTCGTCTTATGCAGCGGGACGTTGTTCCTCTGCGCGCGTGGTCTGTTGAGCTGAGTACGTCTAAGGGCCGGTGCTACGCCTGCTGGATTTGGTCCGAGCAGGGTGCCCATAGTGCGGCTCTGATCAGTCGTAGTAGCGGGTTGAAAGCCAGGAAGCGGCTCTGTCCACAGTTGTTGTTGGTTCGAGAGCTGACCGTCTGGCGGTTGCCTGTTGCGTGCGCGTCTAGGGCTTAGTGTACGAGAGAGTAGTATCGCGCGTGTTGTTGCAGACTCGCGCCTCTTGGTGCATGCGTCGCATGCGTCGCGTGCATTGTCAGGGTTCTGTTTGTTCTCCCATATGGGCATCAGGTCGTCTTGGGCGTAGAGTCATTGCCTGCGTTGCTGTACGTATTGTATACTGCAGCTAAGGTACATGTTCGTCATACTGAGTCGTTACTGGTTCATGGTCAACTGCGAAGCTGATTGCGTGTCCCTAATGCCGGTTAGTACCAACCATCCTTCCCGCGTCCATCGCGCGAGCTCTTTGGTGGACCTGACCCATCGCGTCGGTCGCGTCTGGGCTGTCCGCGCTGGGACCAGCCATCGCGCCGTCCGCGCCCGCGCCCGCGTCCCTGCTGCGTCTCCTCCCAGTCGTAGCTTCCTTCGTTAGCTCGTTGGCGCGAGGGTCCTGCTTGCGAGCTGTCAGGCCCGTAGACGGGATGGTTGCGCGCGCGATCGTTGTTCTGGGAAGAGGAAGGTGCCGTCATCTGGCGGTTTGCGCTCGGCCTGTCGTTTGTCGAGTATGAGCTTCCTCCCGCCTGTTCTGGTCCGTTCCAGCCCTGCATCTCGGGGAACGGACACAGATGCGTAGGGTGGTCCGTGCCCGAGCAGCCAGCACACGTTGAAATCCGACGCGCGCGTGCGATCGCAGTGTGGTAGGATCCAAACGTCAGCGCGCGCAGTTCTTGTACCCACTGGCGCCAGACCCTGACGCTCCTGGTCGGCGAACGTAGGAAGACGTTGGCGACAACGGTATCGTTGTCGAGCGTGAAAACGGTGACCCGCAGTGAAGACATGAGGCGGCGGAAAGCCTCGCCGATCGGAAGAGCCGCGTACTCCGGGTTCGCGCGTAGCATCTGCTCAATGCGCTGTCGTACTTGCGGTCGTTCAAAGGTGGATCGGACTGCGCTCTGGATGCCCTCGACGTTATCCTCGAGGAAGCCCTCGAGTGAGAGGAGATGCGAGGGGATGTCGAGGGCGCGACGCTGCGGAAAGAAGGTGATCGTCTTGAACGACCAGGTACGACGTCGGAGGATCCTGTCGACGCCGTCGCGGGACAAGCCAGTCACCGCCCACGCAACTGGCCCGCGACCCCGGTTGTTTGCAGCCTGGTCTGGCGCAATGACTCGGAAATTAGTCTCGCCGGTGATACGTCGGACGGCGCTTCGTATGTCTGTCGCCGTACGCCTGTTTGAGCCGTAGCTGCGTGTAAAGTGCGGGTTGAAGGTGTGGAGTATGAAGCTCGTGCCAGGAGCGTCCGCCCATACCTCCCTCACCCAATCGTCCGACATACCTTGGAGGAAGGTCTCGGGGTCTTGGCGATGCACCTCCGGATCTCCTTCACGGGAGATCGGAGTCGGACTCTCCTCGTCGTCGCCGCCCGGTACAGCCCTCCTGACCGCCTCCGGAAGGTTCTCTTCGTCGCCGACATCAAAAATGTCGAGACCGTGGACCCGATTGGAGGGCGTGGACGTTGAGGCGGGGGAATGGAAGGTTGCGGAATGCGCGCTGCGTTGCGCGTAGTGTGGAGGGGCGACGCAGGGCAGCTGTGACGTCCTCGGCGAGGTCCTTCTCGTGCTCTCCTCGTCTCTCGCCATTCTCCTCGGCGTTCTTGCGTGCCATTCGTCCACATAGCGACTTCCTGTGCCATCTGCGAAAGACGTAGCTACTGCTTCCCTCCTGTGCCTTGGACGCCATCTTGAGTAGTCGTCAGGGCTGCCATGCTGCGAGGAGGCGCCTCTGGTCGAACGCATGGAATTGTCGCCATCATAGCTCGCTTCTTCAAAGCCTCTGCTCCGGTCGGGGAAGACGTCCCTCGCGTTCCGCGCAGCGTCGAGTTCACCTTCCTCGTAGTCGTCCTCGACGGTGGGGCTTCTATAGCTGCTCGTCCGATCGTCCATGGCACGCGGGTCCGCGAGGAGGTCGCGTAGTCGACGCCTGCTACTGGCGCTGTTCGTTCTAGAACGATCATCAGCCATTGTGATGTCGCGAGCACTGTCTCGTTCGAGAAGACTCGCGCCAGGCCCGAAAGGGGTGCCACTCGTATTGCGTCCGAGGGGCGTGCTGCTCGCGCCGAAAGCGAAGTTCCTTTGCATGCGCGTGCTGCGATCCTGCATCGCCGCCGGCACGCTTGAGGCCTCACGCGAGGCGTCGCTCATGCGGTGGGGCGTGGGGTACGAGCCCGAAAGATTACGGGGGTCGTGGGACGTATTGGGTGTGGAGTAGGGGAGAGCAGATGGCGTTGTTATGCTGGACGCCGGGGTTGGCGTCGAGGGGAGAGAGGACGGAGGGAGCGGAGAGGTGCATGGATCGCCTCGGGTCGTCGCGCGCGTCGCGCTCGCTCTATCGCTCGCCCAGGGGTTGTCCATCAGGGGGTTGAGCTCGTGTCGCACAGAGTGTGCGCTGTTCCTTGTTACCGTTCTCGCTTTCTCTTTCCGTCGTGCCGCCCGCTTCTTCGCTCGCTCGCCCGACGCTGGAGACTTGCCCCTGCGTCGCTTCCTGCCCCGCACGCCGCTGTGAAAATCCTGCTGCATCGGTGTCGCGTCCGGACGTCCGATGCTGTCGAGAGTCAGCGTGGGCGGGATGTTCTCGCGCTGGCTCTGGCGACTGTGGCTGGACCCGCGCGCATTGATTGCTGCTTGGTTCGGTGGCGGAGCCTCCGTGCCGTCCTGAGCGTCATTGGAGTGCGTCGTGAGTACCCTCGGGGTCTGGAGGGCGGATGGGAGATTGAAGCCGGGGGGGAAGGCAGGGGGGTCGAAGTGGTTCCAGAGCTCAGCAGAGGACGCCGCGCTCTGGCTCCCCGAGGTCTCTGCCGCCTGCTGAGCCAGGGGTGACGCGTTCTGCCGGGCTGGCATCGGAGTTGCTGTCGCCGTGGAAGGGACGTAGATGGGCGAAGTCGAGGGTCGAATGCCCCTGTTAGTGCCGCACTTTGTCCTCCTCGTGCGCTGCGTAGTAGATGTCAGAGAGTTGTCTGTACGCGGGGGGTATGCATACCGTTAACCCTGTGAACGCCGGAGGCGGAAGCACAAGCGGCTCGTCGACGTCAATCACCTGCATCGTCGTCGGGCTGAGCACCGGGGTCTGCGGCATGGGGCCATGGTTATCGGCCAGGGCAGAGCTATGCGTCGGGGTCGCAGGCTCCGTCGCAGCGGGCGCAGCGTCCGCCTCAGCCATCGGCATGGTGTTGACGTTGCAGTCGTTTACTGCCGCGTTCTGAGCTTGAGCCGGGGCAGGGGCAGTCGGCGGCACTGTTGCGGTGACAGGGGCGGTAGCAGTCTGCGTCGCAGCAGCAGGAGCCTGGTTGTTAGCACTGTTTCGCGGGCGTGTCGTCGCACCGTTAGCAGCGTGCGTGTGAGCAACAGCCTGCGCGTACGTCCGCGGCGAAGCACTGCGTGGAGGAGTGGCCTCATCTTCAGTAGCAACTGGCACCTGTCCGGGCGAGGCCGGCGGGGTCGGCGTGGACGGTACAAGTACCACGGGAGGGGAATTGCGCCCTGAGGAGGGCGGTACGGCTTTGTTTGGGCCATTCAGGCCACGGCGGGAGTTGTTTTGCTTGGACATTGAGCAGTGGGGGAGCTAGCGTCTTGTCACAGATTCTGCTGGGTGTCGGGCTGCGGGGAGTTCGACAGGGACCCGTCGTCTCCATCGTCGTTACTTATCCTTGCGTTGCGAGCACACCAGCTATGCGCTGTCAGCCTTCGCGAGAAACGCAGTCCAGGCTCACCACGGAAAGCCATTCCAGTTCTCTTCTGAGCGTGCTCTTGCTGGGGCCGAGTTACTCGCCTCCGTGCGTTGTCGTCCGTTCGTTGCGATTGAATATCGCGGCGTCTTGGGATGGTTTGCTTGGGGCGTTTGCATGAGCCGGACCCAAAAGACTGGTTCGCAAATGTGTCTTGCCATCCACGTGGGTTCGGCGTTGCACAGCCTCGCCGTGCCACGCGTCGCGTTGATCTGTTACGGCACCGCCGATCGCTGGCCTTTGTGTTCGCCGCTTCAGTTCGAGTCTCTACTTAGCTCTTTCTGGGACGCCTCTCCGCTATATTCCTCCTTCGCCCCGCTCTGCCAGCCTGTCGTTGAACACCAGCAGCGGCCGTTCGGCCAGTTTGAGCCTCGTCACACGTTGTATTGTACGTCTTTCGTCTTCTCTTCCTGGCTCATGGGACTGTGTCTTATACGACACCTTCCTTGCTCGCTAGTGGTCTCGCGCATTGTTTCCTCGGGTCCTCCAGCAGGGCGACGCACGTTCACGACCGTTGCCAGCAAGGTTAGCAGATCTTCCTTAGGAGGCGGGCACGTTTGCAAGTTGATGGCTTGTACAGTACAGGAAGGGCACTTGTCCGTCTCGACGTGCGTATTCTATGACGCCGTTCCCATACCGGCCTGGAGTCGCCTCTCCGCCAAGCCCTCCCAGCTGGTCAGTCTCATTTCTATCTTCTTCTTCCCTCTTCTGCATCCAGGCTTGTCCCCGACATCCTCCAACATAGGCTCGGTGAGGAAAGACTCTCCCACGAGTTCCCTCCATGGCATCCGGCACATGTGCGCTCCGCATCTGGAGCCTTCTCCCGCGTTCCTAACCACCGCCGTGGTGTTCAGGTCGCTCTCCTGCGCCTCGCGCCATTCCTCCGGCAGCGTGTGCTTCTGGAGCTTCACCGTCACCTCCGGCACGAAAGGGATCCTCAGCCTCGCCGTTCTGACTGTGTTCAGAGCACAGTGGTTCTCCACTTCAAGAACCAACTTCCTCCTCTTCCATCCGACAACTCGGGTGATGACGCCCACGATGTGCGCGTCATATGCGTCGTAGGTCTCCGCATCTTCGCCTGGCGCTGCGTACCACGCAGGCGTGGTTGCCAAGATTCTGATCACCATCCCTATCTCCAGCGGTTCCTGCGGTAGTATCGCCGTGGAGTAGATGTGTATCCCGGTTGTCGGGCTCTCCGCCTCGTCCGGTCGGGCTGCTTTGTAGCCGACCCAGCGAGCGTGGACAACGGCTGGCTCCTTATGCAGGGGTTTGGTCCCGCTGTTGCAGCGTAGGCGGTTCATAGTGGCGCTGATAGCGTGAGCCGAGAACTGCGTAGAGTTGGCTTTCGCGGGGGTGGGTATCTCGTCGGCGGGGCAAGAATGCTACTGCGTAGTACGTTCCATACCTTGCGCTTATATATGCTGGCTCGTGCGGGGTTTTCCGCCTCTCGCGTTCAAGCTCGCCAGGGCGCATCGGTCCCGCTTCGGGCCCTCCATGTCGGTATGATGATCTCTCGTTGTTGGCTAGACTTCCTCGGTGCACTGACCTAGCCCGGATGTCGTCAGTGCAGTCTAGACTTCCACGCTTAGCCAATTCCGACCGGCAATCGCTTTGTCAGGGAGATACATGCGTCACGTGTGATCAGATACAGACGCGACAAAAGAGACATGTTCGAGCCGTCGTGCCCTTGTCCCTATGCGTCCGTGTGCTGCCCGCTCGTCTCTCTACGACTGCCAGTCCTTGCGACCGCCACATCACTACGCTACGCCTCAGCGACCGCCTCACCGGTCGCGGTCTCGGTATGCGTACCGTCCCGGGCTGCGTCGTTCGTCCCGTCTCCCGCCTGTCCTGGAGCATCCTCAGATGCCTCCGATTCGGCCCTAGCAGGCACAGTTCCTGCCTCCGTGCGGATAGAGTCGGCGGAGAGGATGGGGGAAGGGGACCGTGCGACGGAGATGGGTCTCAGCATGATTGGCAGGATGGTTCTGGGAATGGGGTTCGCCACGTCCCTTCTTCCTCCGAGGACGCGAAGGAAGCTCACCATCCTCGGCCAGATGTTCTTCAGGGGTCCTCCATACTGGGTGAAACGCCTTTCGGCCACGAGCAGGTGGTACTCGGCGCGCCACTCTCCCTCGTTATCGTCAAGACGGCGGATTACGAATTCCACCTCATCCTTCTCGACGACTCTAGCCCTCACCACTCTAACCCAGTTCAGGTGCGTCTCCTCGCTCTGCGTCTTGGTGTAGAGCCTGATTGCCATTCCGACTCTGAGCAGGTCGTAAGGCTTCTCGGTGAGCATGTACGTGCTGGGGTTTGCGCCCTCCCCTAGAGCCACTCTTCTGACGAACATGATATAGATCGGCTCGTGCTTGCGCGGCATTACGACTGGGGCGTTGCGTTGTTGCCGTGGGTGGGATGGTTCGCCGCGATGTGCTGTTTCGTGTGGGATGGGGTGCGGTGTCTTGGATCATGCGCTTTGAATTTTAAGGAGGCCACGCCGGCCATAAACTAGTTGTCTTCTAGCAAAATTTTAGGGGTACAAGGGAAGCGAAAATGTCCCGTACTTCCATCGTTCACCTCGTGTGTCCCTCGCAACGTTCGCGAGTGCTTATATGAGGTTTCAAGGGTCAGCACGTCCGCGCACGGCTGTCGTTGCTCCAGATGGAGATGCGCGTGTACGTTTTGCAGAGTTCAGGGAAATTCGGTCCGCTTGTCTCTGTATTTGGGCGAGACCCTCACATCGTTCGTGAGTGCGTATCCGAGATTTCAGGTGTCATGCACGTTCGTGGGTGGCTGTCGGCTTCCAATAGTGAGAAGAACTGCCCAACGAGGGCTCGTCGAGCTTCAGACTGCCTCTCTCCGTGTCCGGTGAGACCGTTGCATCGTTTTCAGTTGCTCCTGTGAAGTTCGAGGGTCTGGGCATGATTATAGCCATAGTACGGAGGACATTGAGTCATGTCAGGTCTACGCAGAGCTTGGTGTACCTCGTACAGTACACTCGGCCATGCACGATTCGGTCTTGGAGGCGCAGAGGGACGTGCTGGCCTGGGACGGGCGGAAGGCCGGGTCCAGTCTCGAACATTCAGCCTCGGCGTTCTCGGGCGCATGCATCGTTCTCCATTTTGCTGTGGGCGCTCTGGTTCTTAGCGCCTATACCCCGTGGCGTGGGCTTAGTCAGGTTTGCTTTGCAGTGTGGCATCTAGCGCCTCAAAGCCATTTTCGAGGCGTCCGGATTCTAGGGTCCTTCCCTCCAGCTCTCTGGCCCTCGCGTTCGTGGTCGAGGGGTGGAGACTGGGCAGCCAGAGGCGTGCCGGGCGATACCGCCATCGCTCTGGGGTCACCAGAGGCAGTCAGATATGACCGCGGCCCTTAGGGCTGTCGTGCAGAGCACTTATCACTAGTACACTCTCCTCAGGGATCTCAGCTCGTAGAAATACGCTTCCTGGTAGTATACTGCAGGCAGCAACCATATCTGACTATGTAGAAAGACCCCGGTATGGCTGCTCCTAGGAGCCAGTGACCGTGGGAAAACGCGCCGTGGTGGCGGTTGAAGGAAGAGGAGCTCCCGCGTTGTACTTACTTACTTACTTACTCACTCACTTACTTATTTACTTACCTCCTTGTTTTTACTGGTATTTACCCATTCTTACCTCTGACTTGACTCAAAGTCTCAAACCAAGCTCGTCGACTGTTCGTCTCCAACCACCATCATCATTACTCAAACACATCGCTATCCACAATCTACGCTCATCCCTCTCTACTTGTGACTCATATCATCTTGCCGGGGATACTCTGCTACACGTTGACTCCCCACACACCGAGCTACCCTGGTCCCCGCCAAGAACCCCACATCAACGCTCACATCCGCGATGCCGGCACAGACGAACAGGCGAACGACAGAGGAAGTCGGCAAAGGCAAGGCGAGAGCAACCGAGCCCTACCCTCCGTCTCGTCAGTTCAGCAATACCTCGGCGGTCACGGATTGGCATGCAGAACAGGCACAGGGCATGACCCTGCTACGTCCACCGCTTGCTCACAAGTCCTCCTCCTCGTCTTCCTCTGGTTCGTCGCGGAGTCAACGCTCGATGCGTCTAGACCTCGGAGTGCCCACCCGCGAGGAGTTCGCGGCACTGGAGGAGCAGTATCTGGAGTCTCTCGACTACCGCAAGAAGAAGAAGGCTCTGATCTCTCAGGCAATGTTCGACAATATCTGGCTCGCTCTGCATTGTCCGGACGATGTCTCTATTGAAACGCCTCAGTTCCGCTGGTGGGTCCGCAAGATGTTCGTCCTCGTTCATCCCAGTCAGCTCGCAGACGACGTCCTCCCGGCTCTTGAGGCGCGTCCATCGTGGAAGAAGGCTCAAGGTCTCCAGGATGGCTATTTGGCGGGGCTCGCGTCTGCAGAACTCGCGGTGGTCCACAACGGGAAGCGCGTCGCCGTTCGAGAGCAAATCTA